>PVKS010008457.1:0-68254 GCA_004027875.1 Aplodontia rufa | reverse complement strand
TTGCACTGAAAGTCATTCAATTTGAGGCTTTGTTAGGTCATCCGTCTGTCCTACTGCTTCAACATAAATTCTAGTATTAACAGATGAGAGAAACCATTCGGCCCTTAAGTCTTTGAGCTTGGGAGACTTCACTAAGCATAATTCTGTCCATCTCCATCCATTTGACTTCGAAAGCTATAATATCGTCTTCTCTGATGGCTGAGTAGTATTCCATAGTATATATGAACCAAAGCTTTTGTATCCACTCATCAAGTGAGGGGCATCTGGGTTGGTTCCATAATCTAGCTATAGTAAATTGAGCTGCTATGAACATTGATGAAGCCACATCCCTATAATACGCTGATTCTAAATCTTTTGGGAAAATTCCCAGGAGTGGGATGGCTGGGTCATAAGGTGGTTCCATCCTTAATTTTTTGAGGATTCTCCATTCTGCTTTCCATAGTGGCTGAACCAGTTTGCAGTCCCAAGAAAATTTTAAATTATCTAATAATTCATTCAATAAAGATATTTATTCAGTTCCTGCTGTGTACCAGGAGATGTGATCAGCACAGTCCTCAAGAAGATAAACAAGACTCAGTCCACATCTTCCAGGGGCTTGCAGTGTAACAGAAAGACATGTCAATAAACAAACAGGCTCAACAACAAATAAGAGCTACCAATAAATGTGTGCAGAGTATAGGTCGAGTAGAGAGGAGGCAGGGGAGTTCCAAGAGAACGGGCCATTAAGCCATCAAGCACAGGTGAGCAGATGAACTGGATGAATGTATAAAACTCTAAGTGCGTTCTGTGTGGTTGGGGTTCAGGGAAGGTCTTGTGATGGTAGGATAAAGCTGGAGAGGTGGGAAGGAACAACACTAAAGAGGACTTAACATGGCATGATGTGGAACCTGAGCTTTATATTGGGAACAAGGAAGAACCCCTGGTGGTATTAGGTTACCATGTATGCAACATTTTTTGTGAGAGGTGCTGGAAATTGAACCCAGGGCCTTACACATGCCAGCTGAGCGCTCCACCACTGAGCTACATCCCCAGCCAACATGTAACTTATTTTTAGAAATGTATGTCTGCGAGTGGTATAGATTCTGATTTGGGGAGATGCTGAGGCCAAATGAAAGTTAGAAAGATGTCATGGCAGGCAGTTTCGAGGGGATTGAAAGAGTTTGGTTGCAGCCCTGGGTGAGGAAGCAGTCAGGTTAGCGATTAGGAATCCACATGGATTATCCTAATCACCACAACAATGACAAGTGTTAGCTCATCTTTCGGAAATGTTTTGTCTACAAGAAAATCCAGATCATGGTGGGGTGTTTTCCTCACCAATCAGAATTCTGGAAATAGAAGACTGCTGGCATTGGTGAGAGTCACACGTGTTCAGGGTTGGTATTTCAGCTCTAGACATCAGTCAGGCAGGAGGAAGGAGAGGAGGCTGTATAGGCAGCATCTGTCCCTGTGTCCTGGTTTCGTTCAATCCCGACTGTCTGCAGTCTTCTACCCTGACCAAGAAAAGGAGTGGGAAGCTGTGTGTATTGCCAGCCTGCAGCTGGAGGAGGAAAAAGCAGGCCCCAGCAGTGGGGACTCACGCCCAAATTGAACTTGCCCAGGCTTTATTGGCTCCCTATTGGTACTTTGCTCCCCTAAAACCAGAAAGGGTCAGCACCAGAGGAGTGCTTGAATGAGGAGCATTGTGAGGAGGCGCAGTCCCAGATTAAGCTGCAACAGCTGTAAGCGAGGAGACTGCATCAGCTTCCTCTGAGGCCCTTCATCAGGAGGGCAAAGTGGCAGACTAATAATAGTCACTATTTTGTCAGGTGACACACTAAGTGGTTTACATACTTTTTCTCAGCTAATCTCAAATTTGAGGTAAATATCATCACTCCATTTTGAAGAAGAGAAATTGAAGAAGCCCTGAATGCTTCTCTTGCCAAAGACAACACACCTCCAAGTGACAGGCCAGGCATCCAGCTGAGGCAGGGCACTCCGAGACAATGCATGTAGTTGCTGGGTACCAGTCTTGGTGCAGAAGAATCAGAGCTTAAAAATCCACAGTGAGCTGAATCTTTACTGTTGGGAAAAATATTGCTAACCATACCAGAATCCTTCCTGTCAGTAATTCTGCTCACAACACAGCTCCATGGCTATACACAGGGAGTTCTCTGCAGAGTCTAAGAAGAGAACACTGTTCCTTTTTCCTTTGCCTGAATCATATGAATGATTACCCCAAGTGTATCCTGACCAACAGCTTCTTTTCATCTCCAATGAACAAATATGTAGGCCCCAACGTGTGCTAACCTGGGCATGAAATCTTGAACACTCCCCTGCAATTCTGGCATTCAAATACCAGAGGATTACTCTTTTTATTTTTCTACTAAAGTCATAGCATTAATATTCATTTGTAATAGTACCTCTAGAATATTACTATATGCTCAAAACTAGTATAAATGTTGCATGCAATAAATACAGTAAGCCTGGAATTACAAGTGCTCTTCTTTAGAGACAATTTTTTAAAGGTAGGGAAGAAATTCTTTTTCTTTGTTCGGGAGTTTTTGTTTTTGCTTCTGCTTTACCTTTCTGTGGGTCCTGTGTACTTTGATGGAAAGTTTAGTAGGATCACAGACAGCAAAGTCTGAGCACAAAAGTTTGGGAGGATAAGAAGGTGAACAAGGCCAGGTCTCCATCCTTGGGAACTGGAGGCTCATCCGGGTTATCAACTGCTGCTTTGCTCAGGTTCTGACTGGGCCAGGGGAGTTGTCTCAGTACTCAAGCTTTGCTTGAATAAACTGCTGAAAATAACAGTGGAATGCCTTTTCAAAGGAGGTTATGAAATCTGGCTGTCTTTAAATAAAGGCTATTTGCTTATCTCCAGAATTATTCTATTACAGCTCTTCTGGAGGTACACATGATTTAGTGCCCTCATAAATTCCTCTCCGTGTCCTCCCTTGGTGGATGAAAAGCAACTGTAGCGAACCTCTTTACCTTCTTTATACTTTTCTATACTGTCAGGCTCCTCGGCTTCAGAGTGTACTGGTTTCCATGGAAACAGCAATGTCCTTGCTGTGGACAGAACTTAATCACAGCCAAAAGGGTGAAGTACAGTACATTGTTATCTTGGATTGAAATGTGTATCATGACTCATGAAACGGAAGAGAGAAAGTAGAAGAAAAGCATGAGGATAAGAAGGATGTGGAGGGGAAGGAAGGAAGGAAAGAGGGAGCAAGAGAGAAGGTGGAGACTGAAAATGATACCCTGTGTATCTGTCTGAGAGAGCCTTTGGAGCAGAGGCTATCAGCTAAAAGGTACTGCATCCCTTACTATGAGCCAGGCTGGGTCTGTTTCCAGGTCTTACCAAGGATCTGTAAAACAGTAGCATTGGCTGGCCCTATAATCTGCTGGCATGATGTGATTTGAGAGTCACCTGCCCCAGGGCATCTCCCCTGCCCCAGTCGCTGAGCCTGAGATCCTTGCATTAGCGGCAAACTCCATTAGGAGCAGCTTTCATTTGTGAAACAAGCTCACTAAATGAGATAACAGCTTAAACCACTGTCAACTAATGTTTTTAGAGCATATTTTGCTCAGGTCCCTTTTGAGCATTGGCAATTAGTTGAGGGCTAGGCACTGCAGCACTTAGTAGACACATGATAAAGTCAGGAGTCTCCAGAGACATTCGCATCTGCTTTTCAGGTCTCTGGTCCTGACCACCGGTCAGCTGGTCCTGACCTCTGAGCACTTGCCCGATGCATCCACCAAGGAGCAGAGCCAGGTATGTTGGGTTTGGAGTCTCTAATTTTGGAAACTCTGTAAGAGAAAGGATACACAGTTATAAAGTTAGGTCCAAGGTCTTGAAAGGGGTCCATGCAATTGAGGGATTTAAGCTTCATTAGCTTCATAATAATTTGTTCCTGCCTGAACTACCTAATTTAATCTTTGAAACGACACCATGAGGGTCATAATTATCTCTTTTAGCAGGTATGAAATTTGAAGTTCTATGACAGTCGTCAAAATTTATAGATTTACTAAACCAAGGGCTTAACTATTATTCCTTGGGATTGATAATTAGGGATAGATCATCGGGGGATATCTCTGTAGCTATTTTTGTATTTTTGCATCAGTGGTCACACGCAGAATCAATCCCACTTTTCCAAAATGTGACTTTCATTTCCCCTCCAAATTGAAGCCAGCTGATGGAATTGGATTTCAACTGTGGTTGGAGTACTAGAGATGGTATCACATATACAGCTGCAAATAATTGATCAGCTTCCTGCGATGCCTTGTGTGCCTCTGCCACAGAACAGAGATGGAAACTGAGACTATCATTTGGATGACTGGTTGATATCCACAGGCAATGTGCAACCAGTGTTTCAGGAGTGGAAATCAGAATCAGCCCACAAAGCAGCTGGATGGGACACTCTGTGGAGTCCTCCTGGTTGCATTGAACTACGTGGACCCTGTTGGAATGACAACAGAACCAGCCTTTCATTTTTTTCCTTATCAGCATAGCAACATTGTCCAATCTGTCATTTTCATGTAACCAATTTAGAATAGATCCATACACAAATATCCTCATTTGCAGAGTACTTAAGTATAGCTCCACTGGCGCTATCTTCACAATGGTGGAAACTGAAATAAGTTAGAACATTTGGTTATTTTCCCATTTCACTCTCCATAGAAACCATAGCAAAGGCTACAGCGGTGGCTCAGCAGTTATGGCACTTGCCTGGCAAGCACGAGGACCCGGGTTCAAACCCCAACACCACGTACACAACGAAGTGTCAGAGCAACGAATGCCACATGAAAAACTCAATAGAATTGATTCTCTTTTTCTCTCACACTGTCCCTTTCTCTCTTAAAAACGAAAACAAACAGACAAAACCCATAGTGAGCACATTGGTGAAGGGCTGTTTAGTACTGTGCTTTATGCTAGACCAACTACCATCTAACGGAGCACAAAGCCTCCAGTAAGAACCTATTCAACAAATCTTTCCTGTGGGCCTTGGCGTAGACACCACTCTTGCATTTCCAGCATAGCACAGGTTTATGAAGAGGTTGCTAAGTGCCACTCACTGGACTAGGTTTATCTATGATCTAATTTAATGTTCTATCTGTTTGTCCTTATAACAACACCATGAATAAGGAACAATAGTGGGCAACTCCTTTATACAGATGAGAAAACTGAGACTTCATGAGGTTAATGTAATTCTCAAGGTCAGTAAACTAGTTAGTGATGAGCCAGGGTTCAAATCCAGCTCTGACTCTAGAATCATTGCTCCAAACTTTGATGACCCTTGTAGGGTGCCTACTGTGTGCTAATCCTCTTGCTACCAATTTACATGATCTCTTGTCTGACTTCCACCCTTATCTATAAAATATTCTATTCCTGTCTTTCCATGACTATAATTTCATCTTGGAAAGAGAATGGGGTAAATGGAGAGGATCTATATATCTAGAGTGAAATTCAGAGTTAAAGTAAGTTTCAATACAAAGATGATGAGTTTATCAAGGAGTAGCTCTGGAATTTTTAAAGATGAATGTTTAAGGATAGTTTGGGTTTTCAATCCATTGATCTGGAGATATAGGGCATATCCCATGGAAGGATCCGGGTGAACAAAGACATGTTTGGGAAATGGTGTATCTGATCATTGCGGTTGGACTGAAGTACAAGTTGTGTATAGGAGAGATTTGCCTGGGCATTTGGACTGGCATTTTCAATCTGGTAGATGATGGGAAAAACAATTACATCAGAGCTGAGCTTTAAAAGAAAACACTACAGCAATTGTAGGCCAGACCAGTGTGATATTTTGCACAAGAGGTAACAAATGGTCTGAATTTGAATGGAGATGGGGATAGTGGGAGAGTAGATCATGCAAGAGACATGTCTGAAGCATTGGATCTTGTGTTCACCCTGTGAGGACAAGGTTTTTATACTATGTCCCTATTTAGCATGCCAGGGTCTTTACCTCTAAGCCAGTATCCTCACAAAGAGCCTGAAAGTGTCTCCAGGGGAGATGATTTCATCCAAAAATGTTGACACCCTGGAAAGCCAGAGCCCCACTGCCCATCTGGGGATAGCTTATCTGCAGTATTGACTATGAACTGTCTATACCATGTCTGTGAGCCTGGAATTCCAAGAGGATAGGACAGAGGATGGGAGAACTCTCATAACAGCTTCAGGGAGAACACAGAATATAGTCACGGGCCTGGCAGGAATCTTGGCTGTTGTAAGACACAAAAATGTACATTATGTAAGCATAATTATTTTACAGTTTTTTGTATTTTCTTTGTTGTCCTGCTTTCCTTTTCCCCTCTGTGGTAATGCTTTTCAAAATGAAATTCCTTCTGGAAATTACTGCCCGTCTCAGCTATGTTGAAAGGAAATATGAAAAAGGGACATTTTTGTTTCCCATTTGGATCTAAATTTTAAGGGTGGAGGAGTGGCACGTTCCAGGGCTGGAGTAGAGAGGCTGGTAAGAGAGAGAAATCAGGGAAAAGTCAGGATGGATGGAAGCAGCTGTTCCTTCTGGCCCCAGGGTCCTTTTGTGGCCTTTTCTCCAAGAGGATGTGGGTTTGTTTGATTTCCAAAGGGGCTCCCCTTCCATCCAACAGATTGTTGGTGAGTCATTTATACAAGGACAGAGATTGAGATGGCTCTGAAGGGTAGGAAGAGCTCTAGTTGACTCCAGTGGTTCCCAACTCTCTCCAGTCCACCATCCATGAAGTTACCAGAGAGATGAATCTGAAAAACAAACTATTCATCAGCCCAGAATAAAATCTCTCCATGCTAAATAACCTGGTATGATTCCCATTCACCTGTTATTCTCACATATTCTACATTTATTTTCTAGCAATTTTGAACTGCTATATTTTCCTGACTTCTTCCTGACCTTCTTAACACAGGCATATGCATGCTAGTGAGCACACACATATACACACACATGCATGTACATCCTCTGATCTTATTTAGGCTGAATAGAATGCCCGACTTCTGGGATCCTGTCATATCTGAAATTCATTACTGTTGCTGCAATTAACAACTTGCATCATAATAATTTGATTATGAGTGTTTTCTAAACCAGACCAGGGGCCATGGACTCCTTGGGTTTAAAACTGTCTGACTCCCAACACAGGTGCTCAATGAACATCGGAAGAATGAAAGAATCCTGAAAATCGTGTGAGGTAGTGCCACATCTAAGTAGCCGCATGCAATAATAATCTACAAAAGTGGAAATGACATTTGTATAGGGGAACTTTGCACTCAGACACATAAAGGTGAAAAACATATTGATTGTTTAAGTGCGGGCTTCATTCCAAGGCTCTGGCTTGGGAGCTTTGAGCTCACTGATATCTTATGTTTATTTACACATGGAGAAATCTGGTTTCCTGTTTCAAGAGAAAATGTTTTTCACAAAGCTTTATTAAAATGTTCAAACAGTCTCACAGACATCACATCGCTCTCACAACTCTTTATAGTGTAAACAAATCATAAATGCAAGGATTAAATTCCCCTTCAAGCATATGTGGGCTTAAAAAGAAAGAGCAATCATGCTTGACGAAATGAGCTCTGAGCTGTATCGAACCTCTGTTTAGATGGAAGCTCAGGACCCGGGTCAACCAGAGACACATCTGGAGCCCACTGAGGTGGCTGACTGCAGGGAACCAGAGAAAGAGGGAGGAATGAGCCAGAACAACCTTCCAAGCCAAATACTTTCTTCTCTACAATAAGAAAAGAAAGCTTGAGTGATGCCATTAGCACACCAGCTGGGCTGGACACCCATTCTTATTTTTCAAACAAATGGGCCTAAAAGACCAGACTCTCTGGTTGCTGGTATGCAGTTCCCAACAGCATGGAAAAGGATAAGCAGTTTTTCGGGTTGTTTTACTTTTAAATAAATGATAGTTTCAGAATCTGAAATCAGGCACAGCAGGGAGAAAACTACATGTGTTTTCTCAGAAACGCAACAGCACAAACGTATCAAGGTGACTGTTGTTCCCATTACAATGCTATTTTACCGTTTTCCCTAAAGTGAACAATTGGGAAGCAAACAATTGGGAAATTAGGAGATGACTTTCTTTGCAACTCTCGCCTTCCCAGGTCCTAGACCGCTCTTGCTTGTGTATACAATAGACCCACTAACAAAAAAAAAAATTTTTTTTGAAAGCACAGCACATATGCTCCTCTTTACGTTCTGAAAGCCACATGGGATTTTTCGACTTTTTAGCTTACTTTCAGAAGCTGAAGCTGTCATTAAGTAAAGGGAAAAGGCTGCTTTCAAGCATGAATCATCTTTCACAGACTTCATTAAAATAAAATAAACTTCTCTGCTAGTTAGTGAAAGGCAGTGGGGGAGGGGAAGGAAGAAAATGTTAACGTTCCCTTCAGTGCTGAAGATAAGGAAAGATGGCTCAAGCCTGCCATTTCAAAGAGGTGCAAGACAACACATCCACTCTGTAAAAATCAGAAAACTCAGGTGTTCGGCACGGAAAAAAAAAAAAAGGAGTCAGGCCTAAAAGCAGCTGAGCAAAACCTTTTTATAGGGATCGGCAGCTCTCTGGCCAGATTCACGATCCTACCAGAGTGACTGTGGGCAGAAGTGGCACCTGCACTGGCTGGGCAGGACCTTATAGATTAGTGTGGGCTGGGGAAGTTTGGGGGCCTTGTCCTTCAGGGATTGGCTGGTGACTCCATCAATCATAGGGCAATAGCGAGAGGCCATTGGGGCTTCTCTGCCAGCATCTGATTGGTTGTTCTTTTTGCACAGGCTGCCTGATGCTCTGCCCCCACCTGGCCTCCTGAAATCCACCTAACACATTCTAAAGATAAATAAAATGAAACACAAGGATGTCACTGGAGAGAGACCAGCCCAGAGATTCAAAATGAATCAGCCACAGAAGTGGGAACAGAATGCAGGTTTTTTGATTCCAATGCTAGTGCTTGGTCCCCTAGATTTAGGGATGCTTTCAAATTCGGGCCAGGTGTAAGCAGTTTCCTAATTTATGCATGACACATTCCAGAAAATATTACCAAAATTGAAGGCACAAATATTAGACTGACAGATTTAAGGGAGGTTCTCTTCCCAGCTATCTGAAATATATCAAGGTTATCAATCTCTAATTACAACTTTTCTTTTTTTCCCCCTGCAAGTTTGACAACATATTTGAAATAGTTTATGGCTCTTTTTTAAATTTTGAAATATCTTAACCCATCAAAAATAATAGCATAAAACATGTGCACACTTACCATCCAGCTTGAAAAATAAGATCTTTGAAATTGAGCAGAAACCTTCTTCATACCTCTCTTCTGCCACACCAGAGACCACTCTCCAGAAACTGATGTTCATCTTTTGTATTTATTTAACAGATACAGGCAGTCTGGCAGGCACTGCTTTACAAACACTTCATAAATGTCAACTCATCGTCATCCTTATAACAACCCAATGAGTTGGATACTACAATTATCCTTATTTAGCAAGTGGCAAAATTATGACACGGAGAAGTTAAGTATCAGGGATCTGGAGTGCCAGTCTCTGCCACTGACTACTATGCTATGATAATTTGTTCTGCCTCTCTGTCTGTCTGTCTACCCATCGTCTATCTATCATCTTCTTGTCCCTAAATAAGTCATGCTATTTTAGCATCACCACAGTGCCATCATCATACAGGCAATTACTTTTTTCTTTTACTATTGTATTTATGCAGTTTGTCCATATTGCTGCGGTAGCCAGAGCTCACTCATTTGCATTGCTCCGAATTACAAGATGTGAATATACGGAATTAATTATTTTAATATCAGTGGACATGTGCTTCCAAAATGCTTCTCTGTCACTAACATTCCTGTGCATGCTTCCTGGGCACACATGCATTTTTTTCCTTAAGGGTATATGCTAGGTATAAAATTGTGGGAACAAAGGGTATGCTTATATTGAAGTACAGCCAAATTATTCTCCGAAAGGGTGGTACTAATTCATACTCCTCCAGCAGATGAATTCACATTTTTCCACATTATTTCCCAAACTGGATATTAGAGTTTTAAAATTTTCTTGACATCTTATTTTAATTTGCATTTTCTTGATTAGCAGTTAAGTAGAAAAACTCTTAAGTGGTCTCTTCTGAGAATTGCCTCCTAATCCTTTTGCTACTTTTCTCTGCAGCTGCTTTTTTTCTCATTAATCTATAGGTGTTCTTTGTGTATTTTACCTAGTAACCCATGTCTATTATATTTATTTTAGAAATTCGTTCTCAACATGTTTGTTTATCATGAACATAATGGTCATAGGTACTGAAGATTACTCAAAAAGACTTATAAATACCCCAAAGTAGAGTTCCTAAGTCATAAAACTAGTTTATGTTTAAATTTATGAGAAACTTCCAGACAGATTTCCAAATTGGGTATAATATTTTAAGTTCCTGCCAAAGAGGTGTGAGAATTCAGGTTACTCCACATTCTTACCATCATTTGGTGTGACCAGTCTTTTCAGTCTAAGCCATTCTAGCAGGTGTGCAGTGACAGCTCATGGTAATTGTGCTTTGAATTTCCTTCACGTTTTGTGATGTTGAGCACTTTTTGTATGCTTCTTGGCCACTCACGTATCTTTACCGTGAAATGCCTGTTCAGATCTTTTGCTCATTTTAAAAATCACGTTGCTTAGCTGTGCACAGTGGCCCACACCTATAATCAATTCCAGCAACACAGGAAGCTGAGCAGGAGAATCACAAGTATGAGGCCAATCTTGCCAATTTAGTGAGGCCCTGTATCAAAATTAAAAAGGAAAAAAAAAAAAGATCAGGGATGTAGCTCAGTGGTAAATTGCTCCTGTGTTCAATTCCCAGGACAAATAAAAATAATAATAATTAAAATGCTTGTCTTTTTATTATTAAGTTGCAGGAGTTTTTCTCTATATATTCTAGACGTTCTTTATAAATGTCTTAAAGGGTAGAATGTGTTCAGTTACTCCATTTTATCAATTTCTTTAGTTGTAGATGATTTTCAGGGATTTTGTCAAAGAAATCTTTGCCTATGTCAAAGTTGCACATATAATCTCTTAAATTTTCTAGAAATTTTAGCATTAATGTTTAGTTTCCATGCTCCATCTCAAATTAACTTTTTTGTATGGTGTGAAGTATTAGCCTTTTTTTCATATATCCAGCTATCCCTTCAACTTGACCTTCCTAAAGATGTTAAAGTACTGTGACATCTTGTCAAAGTCATGTGAGTGACAGTTGACTCCTGGTCTCTACTTGATTCCATTAATCAGTTTTTCTACCTTTTTGGAAATACCACACTGTCTTAATTACTAGAATTTACACTAAGGATTGAAATAAGATAATATAAATCTTCTATTTTTGTTCTTTTCCAAGATTATTTTGTCTTATTCCAGGTCATTTGCATTTCCATGTGAAGTTTAGAGTTTGTTGGCAATTTCTACAAAAATCCTGCTGAGATTTTGATTGCTATTACATTGACTCTACAAATCAACTGAAATGAAATGCATTAAACCTATGATGAATTTGGTAAAAATCAGATATTATAACAATATTGAGTTTTCCAGTGCATGAGCACGATATATTTCTCCATCTACTTAGGTATGCTTTTATTTATCTCTGTAGTGGTTTGTAGTTTGCATTGTAGCAGGCTTACACATATTCCATAAAAGTTGTTCCTTTGGTATTTCGTATTTCTGATGATATTGTAAATGAATTTTTAAAATTTAATTTCCTAATTGTTTGTTATAGCATATGGAAAAATAATTGTTTGTTATACAGTGACCATGGATCTTGCATGGGGTAGACAACTTCTCATGGCTTTAATGAATCCTTCTTCTGATAATATGCTTGCGTAATAGCTTCCCAACCTTATTTGTGGGCTAGATCTAGTGACATTCTTTTAACAAATAAAATATGGCAAAGAGATGAGATCCTTGCAAGTTAAGTTACAGAAACACTGACTTCTGTCTTACTAATACTAGCTGACTTTCTCTTGCCAGTTTGCCATGTCCCTGGAGAAGATGATGTGGCAAGGAACTAATAGAGGTCTCCTAACATAGCCGGTGAAAAATTGGGGTACTCAATCCAAAAACCCCTACGGAACAGAATTCTCCAATAACCACATAAGTGATACTGGCGGTGGATCCTCCTCTACTCAGCCTTCAGACGAGTCTGCGACACTGGCTGGCATTCCAGGGCAGTATGTGAGACAACTCAAGCCAGGGACATTTAGCTAAACCGTGCCTAGATTTTGATCCACAGGAATCATGAGCTAATAAGTGTTTGTTGTTTTAACTGGTAAACTTTTGAGGCACTCTTATGCAACAATAATTAACACATGTATCACAGCCTTGCTAAGTTGACTTATTAGCACCAATCATTTTTTATAGATTCTAGGATTTTCTACATACACAGTTAATGTTGTTCACAAACAAAAGCAAATTTTTCTATTTACTTTCCTATCCATGTTCCTTTTTTGTTTCTTTGTTTTGTGTTATGCACTGAGTTGAAACAGACATGTAATGTTGAGTGGAAGAAATGGTATTGGCTATCTTTCCTTACTCTCCTCTCTAGAGCAATGTGTCTGATCTTTCTTTAGTAAGCACAACGTTAGCTGTTGCTCGTTGTAAGTATCTTCCATCAGGATGAGAAAATTCCTTTCTGATCACAGTTTTTTGAGAGCTTATTTTTTTAAATCTCTTCTCTACTTTACTGACATTATTACATTAATTTATGTTTTACCTTAATTTATTTTAGAACATTAAGCCACCCATGAATTCTTGGTATGAACTCAATGTAGTCATGATGTAGTACCCTTTTCTTACATTGCAGGATTAAATTTGCTAATATTTTTATAGGATATTTGCATTATTGTTCATGAAAGACATAGCGTTTTGCTTTTAATATTTTTTCTGGTTTTGATATCAGGGTTATACTGCCTCATTAGGTGAGTTATATTATAAAATATATTATAAATTATATTTTATCTAATGCAAAACTTATTTCTATGCTTATGTTTGATAAACTTCAACAGTAAAGCAATCTAGCACTTAGTGTTAACTTGTTCTTAATTTATTAATTTGATTTGAAATTTCAACTGTTTTTAATTCAAAGTAAATCTAATAGGTATAGCAGTACTTGAATTTTCTATTTCATCTTGTATTCATTTCAATAATTTTTGTCTTTCAAGGGATTTTCCATTTCATATAAAGTGTCAAATTCATTGTCATAAAGTTTACAAAATATTCTCTTATTATTATTTCAATGTTCATAAGATCTATAGTAATTGTTTCTCATTTATTCTTGATATTGATAATTTAATTATGGGTTGTGTTTTCATTCGTATTAAGCATTTTTCAATTTATTATTCTTTCAAAGAAGCAATTTTTTATTTCATTCATTTTCCTCTGTCATTTGTCATTTTTTATTTTTTTCTGCTCATAACTTCAGCAATTCATTTCTTCTTATTATTATTTTTTGGTTTGATTTGTTTTTTCTTTATAAAGATTTTTAAGTTGATAACTTAGACAATTTTATTTTTTTATTTGTTCAACATAGTCTTACATATTGGAGGGAACTGTTGTTACATATTCATGCATACATGCATATTGACAAATTAAGTAAAGGTTGATGTAATCCAGGATCTCCCCACTTTGACCACTCCCTGCTCCCATGTCTCCTCTGTTTACCCTCATGTTATAGATAGAAAAAAGCATATACATGTGTATCAATTTTTGAAATTTCTGATCCTCTCTGCCCACCTGTGTGCAGTTGGACTTCTCATGGGAGTCTAGGGTTTCCAGCTGCATTGAAAACCCCTCTAATCCTTCCCTAAATCAGCATTAATAACCACCCTAGTCCTTCCCTCCTTTCCCTCCCCCCTTGTTTCTCCCACCAGCTTCATAGTTATGGTTTCTCCTGATTATGTGAAAATTCACCTATGTTGAGTTTATTTTTGAGCTTAGTTAACATTCATCCTGTCTTAGGTTTTACTCTAGCTTCCACATATGAGAGTAAACATTAGTCGCTAAAGTCTCTATATTTGGAATATTTCACTCAGCATAATTTTTTTCATCTCCAACCATTTAGCTGCAAATGCCACGATATCATTCTAATAGCAGAGTAGAACTCCATTGTGTATGTGTATGTGTGTGTGTGTGTGTGTGTGTGTGTATGTGTGTGTGTGTGTGTATATATACATATGTATATCACAGTTTTTTAATCCATTCATCCAGCACAGGGCATCTGGGTTGGTTCCATAGTTTAGCTATTATAAATTGAACTGCCATAAACATTGATGTAGCTGTGTCTCTGTCGTATGCAGATTCTAGCTCTTTGGGGATAGTACCCAGAGAGGGATAGCTGAATCATAAGGTAGTTCCCTCCCTGGTTTTTTGAGGAGTCTCCGCACTGCTTTCCAGAGTGACTATACAAGTTTGCAAGTCCCATCAATAGTATGTCAGTGTTTCTTTCTCCCCACAGCCCCTCTAGCATCTGTTACCATTCGTATTCTTCATTTTTGCCGCTCTGCCTGGAGTGAGATGGAATCTCAGTGCAGTTTTGATTTGCATTTCTCTGATTGCTAGTGATGTAGAACATTTTCTCATATATTTATTGACTTTGGACTTTCTCTGTTGACAAGTTTCTGTTAAGTTCCCTAGCTCATTTATTGATTGGTTTATTTGTGATTTTAGTGTTCAGTTTTTTGAGTTCTTTGTATATTCTAGATATTAGTCCCCTGTTGGAGGCATATCGGGCAATTATTTTTCTCCCATTCTGTAGGTTCTCTCTTGGCACTCGACTAATTCTTTAGCTATGCAGAAGCTTTTCAGTTTAATGGCATCCCACTCATTTATTCGTAGCTTTAATTCTTGAGCTGTGGGAGTCTTGCTAAGGAAGGAGGTGCCAACACTGAAGTGTTGATCCTTTCTATTTTTTTCTTCTAGCAATTGTATAGTTGCTGGTTTAATTCCTAATTCTTTGATCCATTTTGAATAGATTTTTGTGCAGGATAAGAGATAGGGATCTAATTCCAGTTGTCTGCATATGGCTGTTCAATTCATCCAAAATATTTGTTGAATAGTCTGTCTTTCCTCCATGCTATATTTTTGCCCCCTTTTTCAAATATCCGATGGTTAAAGACTTGTGGATTTGTCTCAGAATCTTCTATTCCATTCAATTGGTCTTCATGTCTGTTTTGATACCAATAACACACTTTTTTTTGTCACTATAGCCCTATAGTATAATTTCAGGTCATGTATTGTGACACCTCCTATTTCATCTTTCTTGCTTAGTAATGCTTTGGCTATTCTGGGTTTCTTATTATTCCAGATGAATGTGAGAATTATTTTTTCTATATCCATGAAGAATGTCATTGGTATCGTGATGGAGATTGCATTGAATCTGTACAGAGGTTTTGGCATAATGACCATTATAATTATATTGATTTTGCATAACCAAGAACATAGAATGTTTTTCCATCTTCTCCGGTCTTCTTCCATTTCTTTTTTTAATATTCAATAGTTTTCATTGTAGAGGGCTTTTGTATCCTTTGTTAAATTAATGCCCAAGTATTTTATTCTTTATGAGGTTATTGTGAATGGAACAGACTTCCTGATTTCTTCTTTGGCAGAATTGCTGATGGAGTATAGGAAAACTGATGCTTTATGAGTGTTGATCTTATAACCAGCTACTTTGCTAAATTCATTTATAAGCTCTAGAAGTCTTTTGATAGAGCTTTTTGGGTCTGCTAGATATAGGATCATGTCATCAGCGAATAGAGATAGCTTGACTTCCTCTTTTCCTATTCAAATTCCTTCTATTTCCTTCTCTTCAGACAATATTTTTAAAGATGTCTTTTGCAAATAAAAGCAGAGGTAAGTCTGGTACAATGATGCATGTCTGTAATCCCAGTGATTTGGGAGATCGAGATGGGACAATTACAAGTTTGGGGACAATCTGGGTAACTTTGTGAGACCCTGTCTCAAAATAAAAACAAAAGGACTGGGGATGTAGCTCAGTGGTAGAGCACCCCTGAGTTCAGTCTCCAGTAACACACACACACACACACACACACACACACACACCCCAGCACCAGCTAATGAACTGTACATTTTCCTTGACACAGTGCTACAGTGCTCTAACTGCAACCAACAGACTTTCATGTTTTGATTTTATTATCATTCAGTTCAAAATATCATTTTAGTTTTCTCTCTCAGGTTTCATGTACCAATTTATCTCTTTTCTCCTTTTGATATCATCCTCTTTGTCTTGAGGTTCTATTTATTTCTGAAAGTTTTCCTGTTTTCCTTTTTGAATTTTAGTTTGTAGAGATTCTATTGTTTTCAGGTTCACTGAGTTTTTCAGCTGCATCTAATCTGCTAATATTCTATTTTGAATATTGTGTTTTTTTTAGTTCTGTAATTTCAATCAGGTCCTTTTTCATAGTTTCCTTTTCACTAGAATGATGCTTTTTATTCCTTCAATACGTTTATGTTTTCCTTTAAATCCTTGAACATATTTATGAAGTTTTTATCTACTACTTCCACTATCCCTGTGGCTTCTGGGTCTGTTTCTGTTAACTGATTTGCCTCTTGATTAAGAATGCCACTGTTGGGAAGTGACTCAGTGGTTGGAGCATTTTCCTGGCATGTATGAGGACCTAGGTTCTAACCCCAGCACCACAAACACCACTAAGTGTTGGAGA
This sequence comes from Aplodontia rufa, assembly GCA_004027875.1. Lineage (NCBI taxonomy): Eukaryota > Metazoa > Chordata > Mammalia > Rodentia > Aplodontiidae > Aplodontia > Aplodontia rufa. The sequence goes on along the minus strand of PVKS010008457.1, from coordinate 51,579 downwards.
AACAAATGCTGGATGAAAAAGTAAATAAATAAAATTTATTTGTCTCTCACTCTCTCTCCTTCTCCCTCTCTCAAAAAGAATGCTACTGTCTGGCTTTTTCACATATTTAGTAATTTCATTAAACACTGGACATTTTGAATGTCACATTGTTGGGTAGAAGAATTTTACTGTCTTTCTTTACTGAGGGGAGACACTTAGTTATTTCTGGGTGTACTTGATATTTTTGAGGATTATCTTTAAGCTTTGTTAGGGTGGGTAAATTGTAGTCTTTGTGTTAGGGCCAGTTAAGTCCCTTTCTGGGGTCTCTACTAAGTGCCCAGAGTGTTTAACAATGTCTCTCCCTTCTGGCTGGTTGGAACGCAACTGCCTCCTGACCCTTGTGAGTTCCACTAATTGTAAAGCTTGCCAGTAACTCTACCAGTATTTCTATGTTCCCTTTTCTTTCTTTTTTCACCCGGGCTTGTGGAATCTCACTCTGCATATGCATAGCTTAGTATTTGGCCCTAGACTCAAAGAATCCCCTAAGCAGATAGCCAGGCTTGTTTTTCTATAGCTCCCTTCTCTGGCATCCTGCTCTGTAAATTCCAGCTGTCTCAGGGACCCTGAACTTGAATCAGTCTCCCTGATTTAGCAGGATTGCTGTGGTCCCTCTGAGCTTGCTGTCCCTGTGCAGGTCTGGAAAGCACCCCCAGGCCAGTAATTGTAGGGCTGGCTTCATTTTCTCTCTTCTCTCAGGGATCATAGTCATGTGTTACTTTTACCCAACATCTGAAAACAGTAATGAATATATTTTGCCAAGTTTTACAGTTATTTGTAATGAAAAGCTAATTATTCCATTATAGCTCAAGAGTTCTGAGTTTTTAATCATAAATGTGTTTTAAATTTTATTGAATGCATTTTTTCACCTACTAAGATTATCATATGGCTTTTCTTCAATTTGTTATGGTGGTGAATTACTTTAATAACTTTCATAATGATAAAATGTCCTCATATGCCTGGGATAAACCCAACATGATAATGAGGAATTTTTTAAAAAAATACTAGATTTGTTTTGCCAATGTTTTATTTGGGGTGTTTACACCTATTTTCAAGAAAGAGATCAGCTTATATACTTTCTCATACTGTTTTTGATTTTGATTTTGGCATCTGGGTTATGCTAATTTTTTAAAAGATATAGGAATATGTTAGTCTCTATTGCTGCTGTAAGAATTTACTGCAAACTTAGTGAGCTGAAGCAACACAAATGCATTATCTTGAAGTTCTGGATTTCTGGAGTGAGTCTCACTGGCTGTAGTTAAGGTATCACCAGGGCCACACTGCTCACTCCACAGGATCTAGGAGAGAATCCATTGATTTTTCTTTCTGTTCTTTTGTTTTTTAAAATTTTTTATTAAGGAGTTGAGTTATTGTACAATCCTAAATGCATATAAAATAACAATATGATATGCATTTGTTCCTAAACCAGAGTTACCCCACATTGCCCACAATTCAGTCTCTTGATTCTTCTATATTTTACCCCTACAAATAACATAAATGTTTAGATTGTGAATTTTCCAGAATTGAATGATTACATAAGTATTTTTTCAGATTCTCGGCTACATTGCTGATTGTCTCCCTAGCTCCCTCCCTATCCTTCCCTCTGAGTCCATCCATTTTGTTCGCTTATTTGTTTGTTTTGCTCTTCTTGTCTTCTAGAGGCTGCCTGCATTCTTTGGCTAATGGTCCCTTCCATCCAGAACCACTTCACTCAGAGTTGTCTGGTGATTCCCTCTTCTTCCCTCACTCCAACTGTGCTACCTTCTTCTCTCACTTGTAAGGACACATGATTACATTGGAGCCAGGTTATGAGCAAGCTGTATCATTAACATAGACTAAACACTATTATGTCTGTCCACAATATCAGGATTTTTTGAATAACAATAAATTTACAGGTCACAGCATTTTTATCAGTGGCAGTTCACTAAATACTTGTGGGTCACCTGGAGGTCACAGGTTGGGCAATCACAGGTTTTCTAATTCAATCTTAATTTCTCATGTCTATAACAATCAAGTCACATATCATAAATCACAGAGTAATATGCATAAGCATGTGTATGTGTGTATGTGTGCGTGCATATGCAAACAGGAAAGGTTAAGACGGCTACAGAAATACAGGATGTTGAGCCAAGAGCACAGGCAGAGATGTGTCTGTACAGAGTCACTACAGGTGGTCAGACAAGGTTTGTCAAAGCAGAGAGCTGTTTCAGTTTCAGTTTCAGATTGTCCGATTGGACTGGGCCATGCATGGTCATCATGGGCTGCAGAAGCTGAAACCCAGTGGAACAGGAAAGTGAAGGTTCATTGCTATGGTGTTTATCCCGGGCAAGGCGAGTAAATGAATGACCAGGTGACTGGGTTGGGGTGCTGCTGGGTCAGGTCACAGGGTGCTCCTCTTTTTATGCACCTCAAGTGAGGGGTTTGCTTCATTTGGTGTTCTCACGTATTGGACAATCTCATGGGCCTGGTTTTTCCACTTTGAGCTTGATGCATCCCTGTGCTTCTGATTAATTCAGTAAGTCCACAGGTGATCATTTTAACATGACTAATTTATCAGTTTGTGCCTCATGCTTGTGTTAGGCAGATGGTGAATGTTTACTTGTACAAACAAGGTGTAAAGTCATTCTACCTCAGCACTTGAACTCAAAATGGAGTAGCTTGTGGCAAACTACTGCTTTCCCAGCCTGAAAACTGCTGTTCTATACATCATGGAGTAGTTCAGAGCAGGTCATAGCCTGATCTTCACAACCCACTTAGATAATCCAGGATAATTATCCAGGATAATATCTCTATCTCAAGATCACATAATTGCATCTGCAAAGTCCCTTTGCTAAGACAAATATTCTCAGGTTCCAGAGATTAAGCCACGTATATCTTTAGGGGGCCACTATTCTGCTCTCACAAGAAGGGAAAATGTGTTTCTGTTGGGAAGATCTTATATATGATTAGAATTAACAATTTCTTGAATATCTGAACAAAGTTACCTGTAAAATTCTATGTGACATTTTTGCAGGTAGATTTTCTTTATGTAGCAAAAGTATGTATATATATTTCAAAATAATTATTACTTTGCAGTATTTCTTGACTATAGGATATATGTATATAATATATACTATTAAAATATTGTGCCTTAAATATATTTAAATAATTCTAATTGAACAACTAGAAATATAGTTGAGTTCCTTTGTATTTCAGGATTTCTTGTGTCATTGTAACTTAATTTGCCTTATCACTATAAAAAGAATTCACATGGCTCCAATATTAAAATCATGAAAGCAAGGTTTATTCAGAGAGTCTGATTTCCAGAGCTGTTCATTAACCCTATTTCCTACCATGTCATGTAAGTAATCTCGGCTTTTAGGTTTATTATTCCAGTGCCCTATTTTTCACGGGAGGAAGAATGTGTATGTATGTATTTGTGTATATTAGTTCCTAATTATGTTTATATAAATATCAAAGAATATCTTAACCTTTTGGATTATTGCTAATATGATAGATGAGCAATACTATTTCAATGTATTTTTAATTTGTATTTTTTGCATTGGTAGGGGATAGACAGATATGAATGGTGGGAACATAGGTTCAGGGAATAATTCTATTACATGGGTCTGCTGTGCTGACCCCCGCATGTTTTCACCTTTGAAAAGCAGTATACCTGCAGCCCTGCCTGGCCTAAATGAATAGGAGGTTACTTTCTCAGCAAACTACCCATTGTCTGCAGCAGAAATGCGCCTGAAATAATTCTAATAAGAGGAACACAAGTGACCCTGAAGGGGGAAAACTTTATGATCCCAACACAGTCCAGATCCCAGAACTCAAGGAGGTAAGTATAATTCCTCCTAACCACAAACATGTAAGAACAAGTTCTAATTAGAACCGTCAGCATGAACCAAAGTGACCTTGAGTGGTCATGGCAGTGGGACTTGAAAGTCTGATGTCATTCTGCTATTGGTAGAAAGTCAAGAGGAGGAGCTGGGCAGAACTCTCTGGAAACTTCCCTGGGACTCCAATAAAACTGGAGTGCATCCCTCCCCTTTCTGAGAAGACCCACTCTGTCCTTGAGAGTGACCCCTTTCCCATTCCTTCTAATAAACTCATGACTGTTATTCTGAGCACAAAGTCTGAAATCTTCCAGACTCGGGGGCCTTCATGCTGCCTCGGTTTCCCAGAAGACCCCAGCCCTGTAACAGTGTTATGAAAAAGGTTGAGCATCTTTCCCATGTTTAAGGGCATTTACAGTTACCTTTTGTGAACTGTTTATCCAGCATTAGATAAAAGTATGCTTTCTCTAGAGCTATTGGTATATTTCCTTTGTTTTTAGATAGTAGAGGTCAACCACTTTTATGATATAAATTATCAATATTTCCCCAAATTTGTCACTTGTCTTTGAGTATGATGTGATGTAAGTTTTAAGTGTTTTTGTCATCCAAAGTGTTTTTTTCTAAAAGAGAGAGAGGGACAGAGAAAGAGAGAGAGAGACAGTTGTTCTGACACTTTGTTGTGTACATGGTGCTGGGGTTTGAACCCACCTCCTCAGGCATGCCAGGCAAGCTCCATAACCACCAAGCTACTGCTCCAGCCCCCATCCAAAGTATTTTTAATTTTTATATATAGGTAATAAAATTTATTGATCTTTTCCCCTTATTGATTCTGGTTTTCAAATCATATTTAGAAAAGGTTTTCTCCATCCCCAAGTTTTTAAAACTATGCCTCTTGTTTAACATGCAATTACCTCCTATTATAACACTTCTTATTTAAAAATTCCATCTTTTTTCTATGATTTTGGATGTTACTGCTATCATATACTGAATTCCCATATGTATTTGAATCTATTATTGGATTTTTCCATTTGTTCACTCATGTGTCTATCTACTCATGAGTCAATATCACATAATTTTAAGCATAGATCAATACAATCTGTTGTAACATTGCCCATTTATTATTTAGTTAGTGATATCCTTTCGCACGTGCTTTTCTTTCTAACCATTTTCTGGCAGTTCTTCTTTCTCATTCTTCCAAATGCGTAGTATAGTCTACTGAAGCCAGCTCCAGGAAAAATAATACTCATGGTATTGGTATTTTTATTTGAACTGTATTCAATTTATAAATTAAATGAAGAAAACTTCATAGCTTGGGGTGTTGAATCTTCCTAGCTGAAACATGGTATGGTTTTCTCCTTATGTCTATATTATTGTCTCTAAGAAATATTGTATAGTTTCCCACATGTATAGCTTAGACATTTCTTGAGTTTACTTTGTTTTGCTATTGTAAAATGGAATCTCTCATTATATTCTCTAACTGGTTATTATTTGTATATGTCAATTTATGTATGTTAGTTTTCATAATTTGTCACTTTATACATTTTCTTATTATTTGTAATATTTTTCCATTGAGTCCTTTGAGTGTTTAGAGAGATAATCATACAATCAACAAATTGAAAGTTTTACCCCAACCTTCCTAATTTATGCCAATGTATAATTACTTTACTTGTCCAATTGTATCATTTGTGCCCGCTCTTTAATTTTATTCTTTTCCTTTACCTATGAATACTTAGTCAAATGATTCACCCAGTGAATTTCCAAGTAAGGTTATAGAATTTGATTAAAAATATCCATCTTTTTTCAATTATACTAGATAAAATAGAGGCCTGCTCATATTAGTAGTAGCCACACTTTCATGCTTTTATTTCCTTTTACTTTAATAAAAGACTAAGTGCAAAGTGATACTCCAGGTCAGCAATATCACAGTCACTACCAAGTAGACAAAGAGGCTAAATGTGGCTAAACTGCTAGTACAGGGCAGCCGACAGCACCCTCATGAGGTGCTACCTCAAGTGATCTCCTACTCAGAGGTACACTCAAGTGGAAAAGGGCTTTCAGAGTATTAATAATGCAGACTGGGGCTAGAGCACTTGCCTGGCATATGTGAGGACCCAGGTTCATACCCCAGCACCACAGAAAACCCAGGGTCAGAAAACAACAACAAAAAAGACAAAATTGATTCTTTCTCACTCTCTTAAAAAAAAAAAAAGAATAAAGAATAATGCAGGTAAGTGTAAGTTCACGAGTTAGAATTTTCTGAAGTTGAAGACTGGCTGCATCTTTTATACCTGAGAGATTTCTAGGATGGATATTAGTCTGTATTTCTGTTATCCAGATATAAATATTAATGCCTCAAACTAAGTTTTCCTGTTTTAAAAATACAATGTTTTACAATGGTATAAGCATGTGATTATACATTTGTCAAACTCAGAATATGCACCACCAAGGGTGAATCCTAATGCAAACAATGGATTTGGGGGATACTGATGTGTCAATGCAGGCTTATCCATTGCAGCAAATGGACCATTGCCATGAAGGATGTAGATGGTGGGCGAGGCTGCGGCTGTGAGGGGCAGGAGATGAACGTGAACTCTGTTTTCTGCTCAATTTTGCTTTGAATGTAATATTGCTCTAAAATATAAAACCTACTGTATTAAATATATATGTATATGTTTATATTTTATGTGCATATATAGATAATCTACCGTTTTCATTTAATAATGCTATATATCATCATATAGTATACTATTTTATTGATTTTTTTCATTAGGTTTTAAAATCTTTTATGTTGAAATTGAATATCCATATAACCAAGTCTATGACTACTGTCTGATAAAAATCACAAAAATAAAATAATGGCTCAAAAGAAATGTACATTTTAGGGGCTGGAGCAGTGGCTTGGCAGTTACAGCGCTTGCCTGGCACGCGCGAGTACGTGGGTTCAAACCCCAGCACCATGTACGCAACGGAAGTCTCCAAGCAACGAAAGCTGCATGAAAAACTAAATAAAAATTGTTTCTCTCTTTCTCTCTATCCTCACTCTCCCTCTTAAAAAAAAACACAAGAAATATATATTTTAAAAGCCTTTCTTATACTTAATAATCATCTCTCATTAGGGTATAATACATATTTGTTGACTGAATGAATGAAAACTGATATTTTTTTGTGGGGAGGGAGAGAGTAAAGTCAGGACAGCTGGTTTTCACCTGTGAGGCTCCTGGTAATTGCAAGAAAGTGGAAAAGCGAAAATCCCCCATGTCTTTCCATCTACCTACACCCTACCACCCATCATCCCAAGAGGCAGGGTTCCTCTCCAACTGGAGAATCTTAAGTGTCGGACAGTTGTTGAAATCCTTGCGTTATGTGCCTTTTATCATTGACCTACAGAACCATTTCTGTGACAGACTATACTGGAGAAGAAGGCAAGTCAGTTCAGCCTTTTGAGATGAAAACCAAGAAGAAGGTCAAATTATCAGTCTCCCTCCCCTGCAAATCTGCACGGAGCAGTAGGGGGAGATGGGTTTTAGGCAGAGTTGTACATGGCCGTGTGGTTCTGGCTCTTCCACTTTCTGATTTTCAGTGCCATCATCTGTTCTAATCACCTTGTAAGAACAAAATGAATATATGTGTCTAGCATCCAGCACAATGTCCCAAAGGAAAGGTTCAATGGATATGTGATCCCTTCCCCTTTTGTAACCAGAACGCCCCATAAGATGGGTTAAATGAGTGTGTGCGCTTTTTCATGGTAAACTTTTGTAGCTCCCTGCATAAAAAATTCTACTTAGGAATATCCTGTGGGCAGAAACGACAATGGCAGCCTTATCAACACCTTCCCCCATCTCTGCCACCAAACCACTTGTCTCTCCTTCTTTGGAAACCTCCCCAACCCAACCAGAGCTCCTGTGGGACAGAGCACCATAACAAAGCTGCCCTCTTCTCAGACATCTTCACCACAACCACTCTTTGTGCCTTGTGGCAGCCAGTGTTGCCAGAGTCCCTGCCTCCTCCAGGGTGGCCCTAGTCCCACGACCACTAAAAGTTGCCATGTCTAGAAGCCCTTGTCTCTGGCTGGGGCTGGGTGTCTTCTGACCTTACCAGTTAGAAGCTAGAACAATTTCCCACGGTCGTTTATCTACAAATAGTGGGGAGAGTTATCTTTCTGTCCCTGGAGTTATTTTGTAACAAACAAATTGGTTTAGTAGGAAGAAATCTTGACTGGGAACTCAGGATGGCTGGTTTCTAGCTCTCATTCTGTGACCTGTGGCCCACTCACTTCACCTCTCTGTGCCTTAGTTTCTGAAGACACGAAAGGAAATTAATTGGACTAGAGGACTAAGAGGTGGCTCAATGGTAGAGCATTTGACTGGCACACACAAGGACCTGGGTTTGATCCCCAGCACCACATACACAACTAAATGGAGGAAAAACAAAAACCAAGTGAAAAAATAAATAAATAAAATCAACTTTCTCTCTAGAATGAAGGAAGGAAGAAAGAAAGAAAAAATTGAACTAAATAATTCGCTGGCTGAGCATTCATCATGACCTAGCCCCTATGCTATTCTTGTTGCACTTGATAAGGGGGAATGTGTATTTACAGTTCCCACCCAGGGCTTTGTAGCGTTACAGGAATACTAATGCATTGAGTCCCCTAGTCCTTGCAATGATTCAACTAAGTTCCAGTTACTTTTGGATGCCAGACCCAGGTCTGGACTAGCCTGGGTACCTTTTCTAGTTCTGCTTTGATGGGAGAGCAAGTTTGAAATATCCTAACAATTGACTTTCAAATTAAAAGCTTTAAAAAAAAATCTCACTAAATAGATCAAGTCTATGTATTTGGTATCAAACCACAGCAAATCAAGTCTTTGTCTTTAGCATGTTTGCGTATGTTCTCAGCTACCCTCATTTCTGGTCCCCTTCCCTGTTTACTTCCATTCTCAATAGTGTCATCTCAGTCACTCAGCCATTCTCACCTCCTGACCATGGCACTTTACCCTCCCTACAGTTCATCCACTCTGTATATGAGCTCATCAACATTTAGCAGTTAGTTTCCTTTTAAAATGCTCCCAAACTTGTCCCTTCCTTCAAAGTATCACTGCTACCCTCGGGCAGGCAGCCCCACCTCCCATGTCTGCCAGTTCGGCACCCGCTTACATCCTTCCCTCTCCTTCCAGCTGGCCAGCCAGCGTGACTCAAGTGCATCACATAGGACAGCACGAGCCAGGTGAGAGTAAGGATAGATTTCCAGGGACTGGAGACCCTAGCAACCTCCTTAAGTGTAAAGATAGATCAATGAGACCTGAGATCTGCCGGGTCGGTGATGCTAGGGGCTTTCTCACCTTGACCAACAATGAGGGGTGCTTTCCAGGACCATAGGGACTGCAGGAGACCCATCCGGGGGAAGAGAGAGGTCAGAAGGCTCTGCTCAGCCCCTGCTTCTTGTCTTCTCCTCTCACTTTTTCTAGAGAAGTCTAGCAAAGGAACCTAAATGACTGTAGCAATGGCAAATGCCTAGAAGAGATACATACTGAACCAAAGCAATAATATTTTTTGGCATTTTATGATTGGCTTCTGTTGTCTTGAGCTTTCCCCCTCTGTGACAAAAGCTTCTTTTGTATGTGCTTGTTTCTCTGATTGTTCACCTTCTCGTAAGGGAAAAAATCTTAATAAATCTTTTGTCTGTTTTGAACTCCATAGATTAAATTTTTACCATGTTAATATAATATATTGCTGAAAGAAGATAATTACGTGATGAAATTAAGACATTCTGCAATTATATCTTGTAATATCATTAATTTCCAGATGCACACAAATTATATCTACCTCAAGAACAATAGTCATTTCCTTTGTTTCTCTCACAAAAGCAGGTAATAACAATCTTTCTCCTGCAATTATTTTCAGACAAATTTTCCAGTTTGTTATCTTAGACCCCTCAGAGCAGTAATGATATATTATTTCGTTTCAAGTTTTACTTTTATCACTGTATTGCTAATGATCTTTTAGATCGAAAATGATGTTTTCTTTTTAAAGAAAGCATTGACATGCATTGTCATATCTCTCCAGTTCCTTCATAATCTTAGGAAAGAAATCATTAATGGTAATGAATGAATTGGCTTATTAAAAAAATGTATGCCGTAGATAACTTGTCCCCGTCTACACTGACACAAAAACTATTTCATACAAGACATAAACAGACAAAATTAATGACACAGAACAAAAAAGCTTAAGAAGTCATACCCGTGAGCAGCTTATAAAGTTATTCCAATCTTTAGTAGACTCTTGCGTTCATAACAAATCAACAAATATTATTGCATATTCATTCCATGAAAAACATTGTTTCAGGGAGCAGAAATGTCCCTGGATCCTTTAAGAGGCCACAGTCTAAGAGGGGAGATAAGAATGAAAGAATCAATATGGAAGAATGAGTCGTGATACAAAGCAAGAATTGCATTAGCAGTGTAAGACTAATGACCAAGTGAAGTATAAAAATAGAAATCCTAGGAGCTCAGACCAAAATGAGAATATGGGACTTGGGAACTCTGCCATAGCTTCTGGGCATGGAAGGCAAAGTGAATACAAAAGACCCCATAGCCAAAGCTGGACTTCACAAGTAGACATTCTCCCCAGTGCCATAGCTCGGTTCTCAAGCTAAAAATATATTTAGAGTCAAAGGACACTATTAAGAGTAAAAACTCACACAATGAAAGAGTCACAAACCCTATGTCTTTACACAATATGTAAAGAACCCTTATAACTAAAAAATAAATAAATAAATAAAAGACAACTTGATTTTTTAAAATGCCCGAAGGATTTAAGTAGATACTTCTAAACTAAAGGATATATGCAAATGGTCAACAAATAAAAGATGCTCAGTGTCATTAGTTATTAGGGAAATGCAAATAAAAACAACAATGAAATTCTATTTCATACTCATTAAGATGGCCATAATAGGGGCAGGAGTGGTGGTTTGGAAGTTACGGTGGTTGCCCGGCATGCACAGTACACGGGTTCAAATCCCAGCACCCACGTACACAACTAAGTGTCAGAGCAACGAAAGCCATGTGAAAAACTCAATAAAAATTTATTCTCTCTGTCTCTCTGTCTCTGTCTCTCTCTCTCTCTCTCTCTCACTGACCTCTCCTAAATAATAAAAGAAAAAAGATCGCCATGATTAAAAAATATGGGAAACAACACTTGTGGAGGCAAGGAGGTGGAGAAAGGAGTGCATTTCGTAGGAATGTAAAATGATACAGTTGCTGAGGAAAACGGTTTGGAAGTTTCTCAAAAAGTTACACATAGAATTACCGTATGATCCAGCAATTCCATTGCTTGATATATACCCAAAAGAATTAACAGTGAGGCTGCCCTGGTTTCTATCTCTCAAAATCAGGGCTCAGCCCTCATGAGGCTGTGTACATTTCTAGCCTTTGACTTCTACACTAATATAAAATCACCTCTGCAATTCAGCAGTTTGAATGGATTTCTGTGACTGCCTCCAAAGATTCCTGAAATCCCCCCTCCTTTAATTCTTTGAGGGCATGGTATGTGAGAGAATTCACCTCCACTTTTTTTTTTATTTATTTAGTGGTACTAGGGATTGAACCCAGGTCCTTACACATGCTAGGCAAGTGCTCCAACACTGAACCACATCCCCAAACCTTTTGCTAAATTTAATTTTAAGACAGGGTCTTTCAAGGTTTTCTAGGCTGGCCTTGAACTTGTGACGTTCCTGCCTCAGCCTCTAAGTATCTGGGATTTCAAGTGTGTTCCATCACACCTGGTCCATCTCCACTTTTTGTCCATAGGGTCCACCTAGTCTAGTACCCAACGTTTAACTGGCACACAGAATGTGCGTATTAAAAAGAAGGATGGAAAAATAGATTGCAAACCAACACAAGCAAAAAACTTTTTGACCTAAGTAAAAACAGACCTAATGGAAGAAATTCCTCCTATTTCTCATAATAATTTAAATCAGGTTACTTAGTAACCATCTTCCTTAAAATGGTACATTTATATAAAAAATTGTGTTTTTATAAGAAGCTGTGGATTTCCAAGTCAGGTTTTATAACCTCATGCAGACCCATATGTCTTTTTTCCAGGCCCAATTCCAACTGGCTTGCAGAGGAGTAAGCGTGCTGAAAGGTAAAGCTGAGAGAACACTGAGGGTAGGGTTCATGAAGCAGGATTGCAGTGTAGTCTTAAAATAAGAAAAAGATCTTGATCTCTATCTTGTATACTGCATTTACTTTCTTAGAAAAAAGTCACTGGGTGATACTGGTAAGGGCTGTCACATAACGATTGCATGGGGTGGTGTTTATGTTAAGGTACATCAAGAGGTGTCCAAGCAAGGGAGAAAGGAACTCAGTCATCTGGATTTGATATACTAACTCAAAAACCCTGAACAGAATGTAATCTAGGAGTTGCAATCATCTTTTAGTTTTTTTTTTCATTTAATGCAATTTGGATATATATTCTTCATTATATATCATGATCACATTATTACTTAATATGTTTATTATCCTACATTTGTATGGTACTTGTCAGTTTTGCCTGACCATCTCCAAGAATAGGGATATCATGAATCAAACAATAAAGCACTATAATGATATTTATTTTTTTAAATTACCCATATCAAGATTTTTAGTACCCTTAGGACAAAAAGTATATCTCTCTATGTTGTTTCTGAGTTATGATTCTTTCTCAGTTTGCTGCAGGACACAGGCAGAGACTGGAAAGGAAAACACTCCATCTCCAACATTTCTAAATCAGGGAACTCAAAAAGTCAAGTAGGCAGTGCTCAATTGGAGTAATTAGCCAAATAGTCCATCTAATTTCAAAGTGCCAGCAGGTAACCAAAGCCACATCTTGATTTTTGCACAGTGTAAATGCACTCATAGCATAATATTCTACCACAACTAAAGAGCCCCTGGCATTTTCTAGGCATGCTTCTCCCTAAGAGTCTCACTCAGCCATTTTCCCTGGGGTTACGATAGCTAGACAACGTCCCTTTGGAAATAAATGTGAATTTCAATACGACCATAAAGAAACACGTCTGAGGAGCTCAGCCGTGCTTGAGTTGGTCAGTTAATAATTTAGAAAACTTTTTCTTTCTGCTTGAAACCTCTCTAATTGTGTGACAAGGATGGATATGTCACAGCAGCTGACAGGCAGCATTCTGTCATCCATCCCTGATCCCAGCGTCTGGAGGAGAGACTTTTCCCTTGTGTCCTCACCACTGTGTGTGTGTGTATGTGTGTGTGTGTGTTTGTGTGTGTTTGTGTGTGTATAGTTATACCAGTTAGCCTCTGTGCAGAAGCCAACGGAAGCAAGGAAGCTCAGGATGACCCCTCCCCAGGCCACTGGATCTCACTTGGGCAGCCAGCAGTGGACTCCAGAGATGAGCAGGAGCCTTCAATGGCCCTGTGTCCAGGGAGCCACTTCTAAGAACTATCTGTGCCAGATCACAGCCCAGCCCTTCATACATGTGCTCTTTAGAACAATTACTATAGTTCAGAATGGAAAAGTAGGTATTTGGGATGATTTTGAGTTTTATAATTGATCATTCCTATTCAGTAAGGCTTCTATAGCACACCCTGACATTATAAGTTTGCCATACCTCACTGAATTCTTTGCATGTACATTGTATTATTTCAGATAAAACACCATTCCCCTCACCCAAGTTGACAACAAAACCACTTCTAAGGAGATGAAAGAGACATGTTGGGGAGATAGGGCTAGCAATCTCATTCTCACCTAGCTGGGAGCCAACTTCTTTGGACCTCTGATTCCTTGATTGTAAAATGGTACACATACACTACATGATTGCTAGGTTACCTCAGCTGGCAATTCAGTATGAATGGACAGTTAAAATCTCTAGTACAGAGCCATAACGTTGTGCTTGCTTCGGCAGCACATATACTAAAATTAGAACGATACAGAGAAGATTAGCATGGCCCCTGCGCAAGGATGATACATAGAGCCATAACGTGATACAGAATCTACCCAATTAGGTTTGGTTTCTGCAAATCAACAATTTGCAGCACATTTTATAGTATATTTTCCTTTTAGTTGAATCTCAACTTCAGTTCCACTTAGAATGTAAACATTTGAGTACTTTATGGGTCATTTAAGTTGTGAAATTTAGCAAATTTCACATTTACCCCCTGAGAACTAGGTCCTGTGTTAGGAGTTGGAGATAAGTGGAGAATGGGGCCTGGCCTTTGCCCTCGCAGAATTTACAGCCTGGTGAGGGAGAAAGCCAGTTCTGCCAGCCACTGTGGTGCAGAGATGTGGGTGAAGCAGTAGGTGCCGGGGGGCACATGGCAAGCCCTTCACAGAACTAGGCACACAATGGCTAAGAGAAGACCTGACAAAGAGGAAGCGAACCAGACAATGTGGGAGGCAGAAACAGGGTTGTGGCATGTGCCCAGGCCTGGGGCAAGAGAAAGCATGTGGAGCTGTCACTAAGGCTAGATCCCAGGGATCAGAAGGAGGAGTAGGGAGAAGCAAGGCTGACAAGGTTTGGAACAGTTACTATGGAAGAAAGCAAACTGGAAGTGAAAATTAGAGCCACAGTGAGCTATCGTTCCACATTCAGCACTTTGGCAACAATTTTTAAATTGGACCATGCTAGGTGCTGTCAAGAAAGTGGTTGAATTGTCTCTCCTTGATGTTGGGTGTAGTGAGACTATAAACTGACACAACCACTTCATAGCTGTTTTGAGATAATCTCCCATGACCCAGAAATGTTGGTCTGTCCATTCATATCCAAAACCAGAAAACAGCTCAAATGTCCTTTAGTAGAATAGACATGTAAATTGCGGCATAGTAATATTATACAGCAATGAACTATACCAACTACAGATGATACGATGGGAGACTACAAACTTAATGTTGACAGGGAAAAAAAGACACAAAATGTATATAATATTATTTTATTTATATAAAGTTGAAAAACAGAGAAAACTAAATTTTGCTCTTTGGCAATGCACAATGACTTATTTTAAATAAAATTATCAGAAATATGAAAACGAAGTTAGCTCTAAGGGAAGAGAGGGATCTGTGATTCGGAAAAGGCAGAATGTGTGTCCTGCGGGTGTGGCAGTGATCTGTCCACTTAGGTAGTTCAATAGTGGATTCACTTTAGAATTATGTGCTAACCTGGTCATGTATGTTATTTGGTTTTCTCAGTGTATGCTATGTTGTATAACATAGCATAATAATAAAAAAAGAAAGCAATTAAAATAAAATATGACAAAGAAAAAGGCAGGAAAGGAGAGAATAAAAGAGGAGATTAACACGTAAGCTTGGTAGCTCTTTTAGTCTATTTGTGTTGCTCTAACAAAATACCTGGGTCTGGGTACAGTATAATGAAAACAGGTCCTGGAGGTTGAAGAGCATGGTGGCTGCATCTGCTTAGCTCTGGTGAGGGCTTCATGGGTGGAGGTGGAATCCTAATTGCAGAAGTGCATGCAGAAGAGGGAATCAGAGCAAGTGCCAATCTTGCTTACAACACCCATCCTTGGGAACTAAGCCAGTCTCACAAGAACTGATCCACTCTATGAGACAACTGTAATTCATTCATGACAGTGGAGATTCCACCTTCTAATTACCCTCTGCGAGGACCCACCTCTTAAAGTTTTCACCGACTCAACACCACTATAGCGGGCATCAAACTTCTGGCACAGGAACCTTTGGGAGACAAACCACACCGGTAACATGGCAATAGCCCTGATTATGCAGCTATGGCAAGAGCTCTGCAGCCAAAAGACATTTGGGAGGAATGATGGTGTCCATTTGAAAAGCGGTTCATTCCCTCATCCTCAGGTTCTGTTAGTAATGGAGTCTTTCTCCTTGGAGGTAAAAGCCAAGGGTGGAGGAAGAATGTCAGGGACAGACAGCCCTCTCTCCTATCAGCTCTTCCTCTTCTTGGCACCCCACTGAAGTGTTCTTGAACCCCTCACCCTACCTCAGCAGCATTAGGCTCTAGGCTTGTTGGCAGGAAGAAACTCTCAATCTTCTTTCCCCTCTTTCTTTGGCAAAAGAGGCCACCAACCATGAGGCCCCCTATGACTTACTCACATTTCCCCATTTTTCCTGCTGTACTGTGGAAAGCTCTTTCGTGTGTTTTCCTCTTGACGTTTTAAACAGCCTCTAGATGTGGATAGCACAGGTATGGTTTATTAGTCACAGAAAACCAGATGTAAAGGAGTTGTCCGGGGCACGCAGCCTGCATGCGAACGTGGCCGCGATGCTGCAGGGACTTCAAGATGCCATTCCACAGGGTGTGTGCATCAGCAGGGTGCAGGGTCCACATGCCACGCCCCACATTGTACTGGCCGCCAAAGGCCCAGAGATGCCAGGAGAGATTTTATGTTAATCACACGTTGTTAAAGCACTCAGAGACAAAGAAGTGGAATTCTCAAATTCTGATCCCCTCCACTTTTGAGTTGAGTTGAAGTTTTTCATTAGAGCGCTCGCTCCCTCTCTCTCTCTCTGCTGTGAACTTCACACAGCACTGAGGAAACAAAGGATTCTATGACTTGCCAAAGGTTTTAGCCCCTCATTGTTCTATCTTAGAGGAAGCAGGTGAAAGCGAGAGATTCTCCTGTGTTTCAAAGATCCAATTTTTGGTGTGAAACAGCAAATGGCTCAGAGCTGACCCTTTTGAAGCATGTGGTCAGGAATGAAAAAGAAACGGGCAAGTGAAAATCAATACTTCTGTGCTATTATCTATCAATCCAGGGAAACCAATCCCAAATGCACCTTCCTTTCACTGAGTCAGTTGCATCTAAATATTACACACTAATATCAAGATTTGGGACAAGTTTTTTTTTTCATGTGCTATAACATCATCAAGGAAAAATTTTAATATTTAACATTTAATATTATAAAATTTAAAATATTTACTATTGTTGTTTTAAAGAAAAGTACACTACTGTGCTAAAATAAAATTGTAACTGGGAAAATAGGTGTGTTGGTGGATAGTCGTTTATGCTTTAAAATGATTCCATGTTTTACAAAAGATTTCATTGATCACGATTTTCCTCATAGTTCTCATAGTACATCACGAAACAGATTCATTGTCCCCCCCACCAAAAAAAAAAGATCAGGTTATAACCTCTCAGGACCAACCTATTGCATAAAGTGAGAATCGTATGTATGATCATTTGAGTTACAAGTTCAACAAAGTCCCTTCAAAAATACTCCAGAAATTCTCCTTTACTTTCCCCTCCTTGAAATTCAAACCAGCTTGTGCTGTCACCAAAGAAAAGGAAATGGAAATATGATAAACACAGCAGTAGTGTCCCATGTCACTTTAACATCTAAAAACCAAGTTAGAATTTTAAGTTACAATCAAAATAATCAACATAATAGAATGAAATGATCTATAATAGTATATTTAAAGGATATGTTTTCTTTTTTGGTATTGAGGATTGAACCCAGGGTTGCTTTACCTTGGAGCTACATCCCCAGGCCTTCATTATTTTTCATTTTGGGACAGGGTCTTCCTAAGATGCTGAGGACCCTCAAATTTGCGATCCTCTTGCCTCAGCCTCAGAAATTGCTGGAATTACAGGTATGTGCCACCACTCTTGGCTAAAAGGACATTTTTCCCCTAAATTATGAAAAAGGTTTCATTTAAGTTTATAATCTATTTAAAACATATGGCAGATTTGTAGCCTTATATAGCTCTATGTCAATTTGGACAAAAATGGCAATTCTGCTATATTTTCCAATTTGAGCAAATATTCCATGTGTTTTCCTACATGAGCAGAAAGCATGCTAGTTTGCTTATTCTGTTCTCTTCAAAACCCAGCAATAAAGCCATCAGCATTTTCTAATCACCTAGTTTGGAAAACTGAAACAGCATTGCCAACAGTTTTCATTGCTAAGTGACCCTAGGCAATTTCTGTCACCTCTCTGAATTCTAGTTTCCCTGTCTATAAAATAGAGAGAATAATCAGGACCCAACTCCTAAGCTTGTTGAGAAAGAAATAAAATAATGTACAGAAAGCATTTTTTCCCACATTCCCTAGCAGAAAATGAATATCAGCTGTTGTTAGTTTTTGAGCTAGGAATTAAAGGAACATTGGTGCTATCGCTAACTTTGACATAACTAGCTACAAGGCGAAGATCAACCTTCAGCTCCTGCAGTCTTCGATTTCTTCATTGCAAAATGGAGATCTTTTTGCAGTCATCAACTCTACCATTTTTACTCGCAACGTTTCTGACAACAAATGTGTGAGTTTTTCCACACAAACAACCAATTCTCCAATTCTCCAGACTCCAAGTGGGTGTCCTATAACTCAATCCAGTTCTACTAACTACCCAGAGTTAACACAGATCCCACTGGTTAAGGGTTAAGTTCCACATGACAGTCCCACTTCAGGCACCAATTGCAGGTTCCATGTCTCCCGTTGTTTTTCTGGCCAAGTGGCTACAAACCCCTCCTCAAGTTCAATAATTCTCTGGAGTATCTCACAGAGCTCAAGAACACACTTTATTAAACTATTATCAGTATATTATGAAGGATACAACTCAGTAACAACCCAATGGAAATAGGGTATGGCATTGTCGCTGGATGAGCTCCTAGAGAGGAGGACTATTATGGTTTAGATTAGATGTCTTCTAAAAGCTCATGCATGAGACAATGCAAGAAAGTTCCAAAAGGTTTAATCTAATCAGTGCATTAATCCCAGCCAGGAATTAACTTGGTGACAACCATAGGCAGGTAGGGTGTGGCTGGAGGAGGTAGTCCCTGGGGGCATAGCCTTTGGGGTTTATATTGTATGGTTGTTAAGAAGAGCTCTTTCTCTACTTCCTGGGGCCATGTTCCCAGCTTCTTTCCTCCACAACATTCTTCTGCCATGATGTTCTGCCTCATCCCAGGCCCTGAAGAATGGAGTTGGCCACCTCTGAAACCATGAGTCCCCAAAATAAACTTTTCCTCCTCTAATTGTTCTTGTCAGGTCTTTTGGTTACAACAGCAAAAAAGCTGACAGAATCAGGGACCTGAATGCAGAACAAGTGGGGTCCATGGCACACCTGATAGAAAGGAATTTTAGCACATACCAGTCAGAGACACAGATTAATTTAGGAATGCATAGAAACATTCAAGGGGAATGCAGGCTTTCTCCAGAGAGACACGTCTTTGGGGGTAAAGTAAGAAATAGACATTCAAAGAATGATGCCCACCATTGGGAGTGAGCCATTGGGGTAAAGCCAGGAATATGCATTCAAGGGACAATGTGGGCCAGCTCCAGAGGGAGAGGCAGACATCCCTTTTTTTGTGGGCTGTTGATATTTATAGAAGGATAGTTGCTAGGGGTTGTGAGGCAGAGAATCCTAGGCAGTCAGTGTAGGTAGAATGATGCAGGTCGATAAGGAGGAAATTTGCTGATGGCCATGTTTTCTGAGAGGGCAAAGAGCATCCCCTGCCCTGAGTAAGCAGAGGCGCACATCAGCTTCACAACCCCCTTCGCTAACAAGGGTGGTCCCGACAGTGACTTCCCCTCTGCTGATAAAGATGCAATTGGCCCAGAACCAAAGATCAATCTAGACTAGATCAAACCAGAATTTTGTGCTCATACTCCTAGGCATGGGAGAGGGAAGGCAATGGTTAATCACGGGAAGAGAATCTTAAACAGGTGAGTCACATCGCCTCTTCAAGGTCTCAGCTCCAAGACTCCCTTCTCCTGGAGAAGTCTTTTCTTTCCATCCTTTCTTAAATAAACTCTGTTTGCTCTGCTTTCCTCGGTGTCCCTCAGTTTCATTCTTTAACTCCTTGAGGATGTGAACCCAACATCCACGAAACTGGCAACAGTTGGACCAAAAGTGGACTCTGGAGGGATTAGAGGATATGCACCAGTGTCCCTATGCACGTTGACTTCATTTTATCTTTTGCAGGAAAGGGTATGGGGTCAAGGGTGTGGGCCAAGGGCATGGGCCAAGGACATAGGCTGGGTTACTTATTTTGCTGTTCACAGGTTCATGGACACTTTCTACATTCCAACAGCTCTTGGGTGCTTCTAAGTCTGGGTCTATTTTGTTTTTCTGTATCCCCAAATTCTTATCTAACTTCAGGGGGAGGGGCATGGAAGCTCCATGCCCTCCCCCAAGCACCCTAATGTATTCACCAACCCAGAAGCTCTAAACAACCTATTATTTTGTTTTCAGTGGAGGCAAGATTGATTAAGTCATCGTAGGATATTCATAATGGAACTCCATCTCCAGCCCCTCTCTCCTCTCTGAAGATGGAGTGGGAATCAGAGTGAAAGTTCCAGCCCTCTAATCATACTGTTGATTCCTCTGGCCACCAGCCCCCATCTGGACCTTGCCTAGGGCCCACCAGGAGTGACTTCATTAGCTTAAATTCAGGTATGGTTGCCAGGGGTTTAATATGAGTAACAAAAGATGCTCCTCTCAGGCAATGACAAAGGTTTTAAGGGCTCTGTACCAGGATCTAGGCAAAGGACCAAATATGTATTTTTTATTACATTACAATATCACATTAACTCAGGGCCTTGAGATAAGGCAAAAATATATATACACTTGTGAAGTATGCCAGGCATAAGACAATAGAAGGGGTGGAAACTATTGGGAACTGGAAATTTCTTCCCAACCTCTTGGCACCAAGATTCTAAATGTATTAAACACACCAAACCTGACAAACCGTACAAATATAGATCCCATTCTGTGGGTGAGGTAGCTGTTGGCTTTCAACAACAGATGGGGATGTAACAAGGACTTAGATCCTTCACTTGGGCCTGCGAATGTTCAACCAAAAGCAGGATGGAAAACTTGCCATCTCTGCCTCTGTTTTGCATCTGTCTCCTTTGCTCCAAGTCACCTTGGGTTCCAGAAACAACAGAGCTGATCAGTAAGTATCTTGTGATCAGCTGAAACAACTCCCCAGGCAACAGCAACTTTCTTGTCACTCGCAAGGCCTTGCCTGACCAATCCCGAGACACTGATGGACCAGACCATGTCTGGCCAAGATCCCAGGCTTCACTTGGCCAGCTGTGCAAAAACCCCAACCCTTGCCCTTGATGCCAATTTTGTGGCTGTTGAGTTAGTGTCCTCTCGGAGTCAAAGAATGAAACCGAGGGACACTGAGGCAAGCAGAGCAAGCAGTTTATTTAAGAAAGAATAGAAAGGAAAGACTTCTTCAGGAAAAGGGAGTCTTGGAGCCAAGAACTCAAAGAGGGGGTCTGGCTCTTCTTCCTAATAGTCTCTCAATATTCTCCCCCTTTGATTAATCATTGCCTGCCCTCCCCTATGCCTGGGAGCAGGGCTCAGAAGCTCTGGTTTGACCTAGTCTTTTGTCCTGGGCCCACAAGCACCTTTCAGCAGCAGAGATTCCTGCGTCATGGGTCTGGAACACCTTTGTTAGCAGAGGGATTTGTTAGCATGGGGGTTGTAACAGCAGATGCTTTTTGCCCTCTGCGAAAAAATGACTGTCAGCCAATTTCCTCTTTACCAGCCTCCATCATTCTACCTACACTGACTGCCTAACTTTTCCCCCTGTCTCACCCTCATTTCTCATTTCATAAAATCTTGAAGTCACCATCAGCCACTCAAAGACAGCACCTACGGGTTTGGGACCCCTCATCTTTCTGGTGTTCCACACTGATTAATGCTCCCTGCTTGCTTTTCATTATTTCTTTTTCCTTTTGGTTTTTGGAGCAAATGGTCAGACCAAATTTGTTGGGACCCATTAGAATTGAGGCTTCGGCCTAGGACTCCACTAATAGATACTCCAATATGCTTTTCAGCTCTGGTGCTTTCTTAGTCTTCTTTTGCATGTTCTTTTACTTCCCCAGTCCTACCCCAAGTAGTTGAGCAGTGGTTTAAACAAAAGGGTGGATGATCTTTGACATTATCTCTGGAGTCTGAGTGTTACTGAAGGCTTGGTCCCAATCCAATAATGAGGACATGGTTTTGAGAAAAAGGAAAAAGTTTTATGGCTTTGCCAGCAAAGGAGAAACACAAGAGACCCCTATCCCAGAGGCTATGATTCTGCCATAGACAGGGGTTTTAAAGAGCTGGATCAAAGGCTACATTCCACATGTTCTCTTCCTGGAGTTGAATGTTCTTGTGAATTGGGATAAAGTCATTTCTGAGATCAGGGGCCACCTTCAAGTCTCAATACTTAATTCCTGTGCTGGGTGTGTGCTCAAGGACAGACAACCCAGCTTCCTCTGAGATTAGGGAGGGAGAAAGATTACAGAGAGAATAGGGGAAAGGAAGAGAAACATGTCTTTTTTAAAAATAAGATGCAATGGCAGAGCAATAAGGGCTGTATTCAAGCATAAAGTGGACCACTACTTCATGAGCTTGGCCTGTTCCCTCTTTTCCCCTCCAAAAAACATGTAACTGTTATCAGAATTAAAGCTCTGAGATGCCTGCCACTCAAAGGCCAGTATCTAGAAGACAACAGTGGGTGGGAAGGACGCAGGCTTATTCAAGGGTCCACAATGGAGAAGACCTGGGGACTCTTCACCTTAAAGGCCCATGGGGAGGGGCTCGGACACAAACGGGCTTTTATGAGGAGGGAAAGGTGGAGCGGCAGGAAGGCTAGGACCTAGGTCTTCAGCATCCAGGGTGTATCTTCTTTAAGATCTTCTCTAGAACAGCAAATGGACCTAGACTTCCTGGGGCTAGCTCCTGTAGTCATTTCTAGACAAAAGTATAGACTAAGAAGGGAACTAGGAAGATTCTGTAACTCTGAAGAATGATTCAGCAGCTAGCATCCTAACCTTGTAGGTGTGGCTTCGATTCAGCAAAAGCATTAAGGAGGGGCACAAGGGCAAAGGGAGGGGAGGAAGCCGAGGAAGTTTCCACAGGAGCCGCCTGTCACCCACCCCCCAACAAGCACACATACTGAGCGCACACCGTTTCCTGAAACTGCCACGTGTCTGCTTCCCACGAACTGTGCACACATTCCTCACAGCTCCCTGCCAAGCTGCCTTCTCCTTGAGGAGAGAGAAGGCAGGCTGTCCAGGTTCTGCTCACTGCTCAGCTCTCTGTGGACACTGAAGCCATGGTGATGAAAAGGGTGCCAGGATGTTCCTTTTTAAACATATCCCATTTCAGGCTTCTAGATTTTTCTCGGTTCCCTGAGCAAATAGTAGAATCAGATTGCTTCATAAGTTCCTAGCAAGTAAGACGTGTTCCAAAGGGCTGAATTATTTTCCTTCCTTCTGCTTCCCATTCAAGGTCCAGTTGATGCAGAAAAATTCCTCAAAGCTATTTTTTTTTGATCCTAGTTTATCCACTAACTACAAATAACATTCAGTAATAACATTCGTGGCTTAGAATGTACCAAGAACATTCTATGCCCACAGAAAGGAATACAGCACAAAGAGTAAAAAGAGTTACCTAGAGTTATCTACTTTTTTCAGGCCTTGTTACTTCAGAAAAAATCCTTTTAGGATCTCTTTCATTACCTCAGAGATGGAGACAAGTGCTTTAAGAAGGGTCATATAATACTTTGAAAGGCCCATTGCCACAGTATAGTTATTAAGCCCTTGAGAAACAGTGGGCTTCTCTTAAAGTCTATGGAACAATTGTGCCCCCTGAGAGTCATCTTAAATTGAAATGTAATAAAATGGTTATTCTAGAGAGCAAAATATGATTGATTAAGGACAAAAATCTGTGGTGTCTGAGGCTTTCACCTCTGGCTGTTTCCGAGCTATTCTGCAGCCCCTAGAACATAGGTTGGTTCTTACAAAAGCACTCGGGCTCCCAGCTATAATGTAACATATGGTAAAATGAGCTCAGTACAGAATTATGTTTTTCTTTTCTTAATCCTCCCAGTAAGACTAAATTCCAAGAGTAGAGTAGAAAAAGCAAGGGGAATAGCAGAGGAATGCAAACAGGGTGTGGAAATGAGAACTACCCCTGGCTTTGAGACCAAATGGTCATGAAAATTGTACATCAGTAATAAAGAACGTGAAAGCCGTGGCTGGTCCCTTCTCAAACTGTGAGCATTCATTTGCATGCCCCCAACCCTGAGAAGTCCTGGCAATCTAAGTATTTGAATACCGTAGGAGTGTGTGCCAAGTTGGAGACTCTGTGGGGAGATACTGAGATCACTCTCCTAATCTGATACAGGAAAATCTCTGAAATTGAAACAGCTGTCTTTAAAAACAAAACAAAAAACTTACTCTTTTATGCCATTTTCTTTCCTGTAAGACGTTTCCACAAGTTGAGCCAAGTCTGTAATAGGGAAGGGCCTTGAAATCATTCCTTTCCCCTTTTCTCCTGTGGTGCTAAAAGTTCACGGTCAGCTGTACAAGCTATTTAGTTAGTGGATCCTCAACAGGCTCTGGCCAAAATATCAAGGTTTTCTCTGGAGATCTCATTGCAGGCTGGGACACTGGAAATCACAAAAGGGAATAATAAACAATACACAAGATATGAGAGCTACAGCTGATGGTGACATTTGCTGTCACTTTATAGTTTGGGATTTGGAATGTTGGCCTTACAGAGTCCAATTAATCCCCCGGTATTATCTATAATTTGGGTAAGAGGACAGTGGACTAGAGGAAAGAGCAGATTAAATAGTTTTGACCTGTGAAGAGAAAAGTAGGATATCCAAACAAGACTTCCTAGCCACACTGAGCCACACCACCACCCAGAGCCCCATCTTTGTGTGCAGAACCCGAACACTCCAGATTCAGAGCTGAGGAGGCAAAGTCACTAGCATTCTGTAGTCTACAGAAGGAAGACCCTTGAACCTATACGTTTATGGAACTCAGATGTTGGTATACATGTGAATGCAAAGTGTTGATGTCCAGCTATTGTAGTTATAATGTTTTAAGAAAAATGCTGCTTTGACTTTTAAAAATCAGTGTTAACTGAATCACATCCTCAGGATCCACTGTCTGGGGTGAGATAATTGAACTAAAAAGTATGAATGCACTCAAGGCTCTTTTGATTCATATTGCCCCACTGTGTTCCATGAAGACACTTAGCAATGCCCCATGCTAGTTGCCAGGTGTGGGAGTGCCCATCTCTAGCATCTTGTTAGCACTGGATTTTATTTCACTTTTAAGTAAAATGTAAGAAGGAATTTCAAAGTTACTCTACTTGCATTGCAACTTGAAGTAGTTTTAAAGTCGTTTTAACTCATTAATTATACCA
This sequence comes from Aplodontia rufa, assembly GCA_004027875.1. Taxonomy (NCBI): domain Eukaryota; kingdom Metazoa; phylum Chordata; class Mammalia; order Rodentia; family Aplodontiidae; genus Aplodontia; species Aplodontia rufa. The sequence continues at coordinate 26,575 of PVKS010008457.1, read as the reverse complement.
ATAGGAAGAAATTGGTCTCCTTCATAACAGCACCTCTTGCTTTCAAGATCTCATTTTCCGTACTCCTGAAGTTAGTTCTAAATTAGGCTCTGGATTTTAAAATGAGGCGTATTGAGGCAATTACCTTTCTGCTCTCTGCTTTGTTTTAGGAAGAAGAAGAAGAACAGCAACAGATTTATATATATATATATATTTTTTTTTTTTTTTTATACACACACACACACAGACATACGCGCGCGCGCACACACACACACTGTTGGAAGAAGCAGTAGTAACACTATCGCCACCAAGAGAATGATGCACTCTTGGTTCTAGATACTTTCTAAGTTAGCTTGATGACAAGTACTTATTCTCTGTCCTCAGTTTCATCTTCTGTAGAAAAGAGAGGAAAAAAAAAAGAAAAAAGAAAAGTGAGACTGTTTGCCCTAGTACATACATAGGATCCCTTTAAGTATTGAGTGAGATAATAATCGTAAGAAGAGTTTAAGAAATAACAATTATTAAATAACACTATAGGAAGTAATTAGTAATGACAAATAAAAATAACCAAGAAGTTTGTCAATATTAAAGTTATAATGTATATGAGTTAGAACGTTTAGAGTTTAAGAGGAATGTTTAAAAGTTCTAGAACAAAAAAGAAATCATAAGCACAGCAACAATTCCCTTATTTCTTACTCTAAGGAGACATAATTTTTAACTTGGTTTACATATGGTATTAATTCTCCCAACGAAGATCAAATAAATATGAATCAAATTCAATGTTTATCAATAAAATAATAAAATTAACATATTAATGCAGGGTGAATTGGCAGATGAAATCTACAAATCCTCCCCAAACTGAAGCATATTGGAAAAACAGCCTCTGCTAAGGTGGCTCATATTATAAACTATAGGTATTGGGTTTCCAATGCTTTTGTAAACAGTTTTTAATTCATTGTATAATTGTTCTAGAAAGTACAATGCATTGACAAAAGCAACCAAAGCAGCTTAAATCAATGGAAAGACAGCCCAGGTTAATGTTTTGGACAACATGAGGTTGTTAAGGTGCCCGTTCTCCTCACAATGATCTATTGGTAATTTCAATTAAAAACTATCAGATTTGTTTGTGTGTGCATGTATGTGTGTGTAAATGGATAAGCTGATTCTTAAATATATATGGGAATGCAAAGAGCCTAAAGAGACAAAACAATTTGAAGAAGAAAAAGTTGGGAGTTTACACTATCAGATTTCAGGACTTACTCTAAAGTATAGTAATTAAAACCTGGTGATATCAATGCAGTGATTGATAGATATTAAGACCACTGGAATAAAACAGAGAACTAAGCCAGCACAGTGGCTCAGGCCTGTAATCCCAGCAGCTCAGGAAGCTGAGGCAAGAAGATCCTGAACTTGGGAGAGATAAAGATTTCTCAAACAGAACACAAAAAGCATAAATAACTTAAAAAATAAAATGATAAATTAGATTTTACTAAGTTTTAGTAAAATCAATAACTACTATTCATGAACACTCATCAAGAGTAAAGAGGCAAACCACAGACTTAAAGTGATATTTGTAATATCCAGATTAATCGGCATGTAGCAATTATAAATGTTATATTTATATACCTTTACATAATTGTAGTCATATACACATAATGTAGCTGTATACAATTTATATAATTATTACAATTTTACATGTATAATAAAGAAGTTGCATGTATCTACAGGTGTATACATGTATCTACAGATCCCTAAACCAAAGATATAAATAATCCAAGTTAAAATGGGAAAACAAATTGAACAGGCATTCCTTATTACTCCTCATAGAAGAATTTCAAAATAACCAATAAGCATTTAAAAAGATCAATTTAATTCATACGAGGGAACTATAAATGGAAACAGAGATAGGATATCACTATTGTATTCCAGAATGACTAAAATTAAAAGGACTGATTATCATAACAGTTGGAAAGGACGTGGGTGATCCGAGCTCTCACATTTTACTTGTGGGAATGTAAATTGATAGAACCACTTTGGAAAATATTTGACCATACCTATTAAAGTTAAAGAGAAGTCTACCGTATGAATCAGCAATTCCCCCTGGTGCAAACTCAATGAAAAGCATGTTAACATGCCTACAAAAACACAAGTATAGCTGTGTTTAAAAACTCCAAGTACCCACATTTCTTCAACAGCAGAGAGGATAAATTAATTGTGGCATGTTCATGTGATAGAACAGCACTCAGCAGTCAAAAAAAGACTCTATATATGTAATTATACATATATATATATATATATATATATATATATATATATATATATATATGGATCTCACAGAAATTATGTGGAGAAAAAAAGAAAGCCATTCTAAACATACTACATACAGTATGGGTTCATTTAAATAAAGTGCAAAATCAGACAAAAATAGTGTTTGTTTATAGAGGTTGGAATATTGATTTCCCTCTAGAAAATGATTTATTAGAAAGGCACATGAGGGAATTTTCTAGACTGAATGAAACTGTCTATATTTTGATTTAAGTCATTGTTACCAGGATGTATACATATGCAAAATTCATTAAATGTACACTTAAGTGGTATTCCTACACTGCATATAAATTATATTTCATTTAAAAAAATACAGAGAAAAAAGAAAGAAATGGCATTTAACTTTAAAAATATGAAAAGTCAATTTCCTTTCTGAAATAGAATTCTGGACTCTTAGTGCTAGAGGATACCTTGAAGATAGGCATCTTATTTTACAGCTGAACCTAAGGCCTGGCAGACAGGGTCTTGCCCAAGGCCAATAATAAATTATGATGAAGTTGGGATCAGACATCGGGGACTCCTAATGACCTTGTCTTTCCTTCTCTTGTACTTCTCTTCCCTAAAGCACCCTCCAAGGATAATACTGATTCCTAAGTGGGCCTTCAGTTGACCCCTCCATCCCAGTAAGATGCCTGAAGGACTTTGATCATTCATGTCCTCTGTTGGAATTCTCTCTTTGGTTTCTTCCTGTCCCTATCACCAACTTATTTCAAATCTCTCCTTAAGCTTCCTCATTTCCTACACAGTTTTCTTTATCCTTTCATCTGCAAAATTGGTCCCTCTCCATATCTATTCTTTCTATCAATTTTTATTAGGAATTTGTAATGGTTTGAATGTGAGGTGTCCCGCAAAAGCTCACATGTTACAATTCAGGAAGGCTGAAATGAAAAGATTGGGTTATAAAAGCCTTAACCCAATCAGTGAGTTTATAGGGATTAACTGGCAACTGTAGGCTGGTAGGGTGTGGGGGGAGGAGGTGAGTCGTTGGGGGGCACAACTTTGGGGTATATATTCTGTATCTGGTGAGGAGTTTCTCTCTCTGCTCTGCTTCCTGGTGTGATTCCTTGAGCTCTCCACCACGCCTTCTGCCATGATGTTCAGCCTCACCTGGAGCCCTGAGGAAATGGAACCAGATGCCTATGGACTAAGACCCCTGAAACTCTGAGCCCTCAAAATAAACTTTTCCTCCTGAAATTGTTCATGCCAGGTCATTTCATTGCATCAGCAAAAAAGCTGACTTAAAAACAGTATCTACTCTATACCAGGTGCTATTGTAGATGCCTGCAATTCAGCAGTCAAGATCAAAGTTTCTGTCTCTGTGGACCTTGTATTTGGGTGATAGAGAAAAAAAGTTAGGAATCTTACAAGTCATAAAGACTACTGTCAGGAGATAGTTACAGGACTGTACTTTAGATCAGCTTGTCCATACAGATCTCTCTGAGGAGGTGAATGAACAAAACAGGTGATTTGTCTCTCTGAGAATGAGACTCCTCGATGCATCTGTTCATAAGTCTGTTTTCCTTCATGCAAGAGTCTGACTTGAGAGCAAAAATGGTGTCTTAATTCATCTTTCTATTTTGGATCATTGTAGAGACTTAAAAATGTATGCAGAAATAAATAAATGAGTGACATAAGCAAAAAATGGAATATAAATAAATTGGACTTCATCAAAATGTGAAACTTTTATGTTTCAAAGGACACCATCAAGAAATTAAAAAAAAATCCATGGAATGGGAAAACAGTTATAAATGGGAAAACAGTTATAAATCATGTATATGATAAAGTATCTAGATATCTATATGCCCAGAAAATGTAAAGAATTCCTAAAACTTAAGATAAAAACCTCAATTTAAAAATTGCAATAGATCTGCCTATACATGTCTCAAAAAAAGATACATAAAGGGCCAGTAAGCACATGAAAAGATGTTCAATATCACTGTCAATAGGGAACTGCAAATCCAAAACACAATGAGATGTCATTTCATGGGATCACCGGAATGGCTACAATCAAAGACGATTACAAGTGTCCACAAGCACGTGGGAAAACTGGAGCTGTCACACATTGCTGGTAGGAATGCAAAATGGTTCTGGCACTTTGGGAAACAATTTATTAAATTCCTCAAAAGTTAAACATGGAGCTACCAGAGGACCAAAAACTTTCACTCCTAGATGTAATACCCAAGAGAACTGAAAACACATATCCACCCAAAACTTGTACATGAATATCATACCGACAGTATTTATGAGAGTCAAAAAGTGGAAATAACTAAAATGTCTATCAATTGATGAAGGGGTAAAGAAAATGTCATATATCTGAACAGCAAAATGTTAGTTAGCCATAGAAAAGAAACAAAGTACTGATGCGTGCTATAGCAAGGACGACCCCTGAAACATCATGGTAAGTGAAAGTGAAAGGTGCGAAAAGTCACCTTGTACCTCTCCATTTATAAAGCAGGTCCACAGAGACAAAGTGAATGTGGTTGCGGGACTTGGGGGGTTGGAGGAATAAGGAGTGACTGCTAACAGGATGGGTTTTTGTATTGGGAGGATGAAAATATCCTGAAATTAGAGAGTGATGATGGTTACACAACTTGGCAAATAAAAGCCACCGAATTATATATTTTAAAACAGTGATTTTTTTAGTATGTGAATTATATCTTAATTTTTAAAATAAATGAGTAGATAAATGAATGAGTAAAATCGTAAAAGATAGCTCAGTCTCTGTGAGTTACACAAACGTAAGTTTCCAAAATGCTGTATCCACTCTGAATAGCAGAATACCCTCATTTAATTCCCATAGTTTTTCCTGCATTTGTTCTAGAGGCTGTGGCTGCATTGATGAAAATATCCACAATCCATACCTGAGGCAGGGAGCCCAAACCAGGGCTCTGGCCACAACGCTGGCATTGGGGGCTGAGCACCCAAGAGCATCCGGATGATGCCAGGGTCAGTTTTAACAACCCCCAGGTGTCACCTGATTATAGGTCCTCACAACCCTACAATTCTACAGGGGGAAAATGGACTCAGAACAAAAGATGCATGGGTGAGTTCATTCTATCACAAGCCAATCAAAGGTAAGTAAAGCAAAGGAATAATGAAAGAAAGAGACGGGTACTTTGAACAAAAACAACAAGTGCTTTTGATCCAGTTGTTTATGTCAGAAATCAATAGAGATGTTTTCTTTCACTTTGGAGAGTGAGAATTGGAATTTGTTGAAATTGGATCTTGAAGCACTTAGATTTTTTTCCCCTTGGTACTGGAACAATGGCATACATTCTGCTTACAAAAAGCACTGGCCAGTGGGGCAAAAATTGTAGTAATTGTAGTGATTTTATTCTCGGCTCTCTGTTTTCAGGATTGCATAAAATAGGCTGAGAGGTATTAATGGATGGTACACAAAGAAAGCCCTCAATCGATTTCTGGAAATATGTAAAATATTTCGCTTTAGAGAATGCCTGTTTCCACAAATACCATCAAACTATGATGTGAACAGGAAGGTGTAAGAGAGAGAACACCATTGCAACCGTCTCTGAATGGAAATTTCATCTCAGAAACAGGAAATGATTATGGTAAATAAATGATCTCGAGATAAAACAGTTTCACAAAACAAACCAAAATTAGGGTGGTGGTGCCTGCGAGCTTGCTTTATATGACTTTGTTTTAATTAAGGCCTGATTACGGCAGCTGCTACTCATTTACCTAATAACAGAGCTTTGATGTATCAAAATTTGAGAACGTCAGGGCTGAAACTGGTGCGGGAGCGTGAGAGGGAGCATGTCCTGGTAACCTTCAGTGTTCAGAATGTGAATTGCTGCAGGGCTTTGCCCAAAGCCCCATGAAATTCATGGCAAAGAGAGCATTGTGTTGAGTGACGGAGTAAGAAGCAGCTGTCCAGCCATGCCTCCAAACAGGCCAGTGTAGGCTCTGCATACCCCTGTTGTGACTCAGAAAATTCTTCACCAAAATGTCCCCTCGTTTGTCACCTCTCTGAAAGATTCCCTATTTCTCCTGGATCAAGCACTGTGATCCTGCTGAAATGAAGAAGTTCAGAATTTACTTTCTTCCTCTACAGTGAAAGTTTCTTTCCTTGTTCTTTTATTTGAATGGACATGAGATCTGTAATAGGTTTTCCTGGATTAATGGGCTCTTGTGGCTAATGTTCAAGGCAGTTCTAGATCTAATGGAACTATTCACACCAGCCAATCCCTAATATGCCTCCATTTTTCTTTACCCAAATTCCATCCCAGCCACTCTTTACTTTTCACCTTCAACCATCTGAGCCCTGGTGCCTAAATCACAAACTGCAGAGGTGTGTTCTCCATATGAGTCAAGGTTTGATAAACCCAGATGGAAAGTTTAAAGTGGAATTATTCTGGTTTTGGAGCCAAAGATGTTGATCTACAATCATGCCTGCAGTAGAAAATGTGTTGCGGGGCTGGAGCAGTGGCTCGGAGGTTGCAGTGCTTTCCTGGCATGCATGAGTGCACGGGTTCAAACTCCAGCACCATGTGCACAGCTAAGTGTCGGAGCAACAAAAGCCATGGGAAAACTCAATAAAAATTGATTCTCTCACTCTCTTTCTCTCTCTGTCCTCCTCTCTTAAAAATTAAAAAAAAAGAAAAATCTGCCTTCAAAGCAGATCCCTCTCCTACAGGTGACAAAAACAGCATCGTGTGACCCTTACTTCTTGACTAAAGCGGACTGGACCAGAGGTCAGCAAACCTATTCAGAATTGGCCACTGATAACGGCGATATGGGTAAAACATCCACAGTTTTTTTTAAATATGAAAAGACTTCTTATTCTGGTCATCCATATACAACCTCTGCATCTAGAGCAGAAATTGAAAAGGCTGGATTCTGCATGATGAGGTATAATTGTTTTCTTCATTAAGATCTGACCCCAGGATTATCAGGTTTCCTGCATTTTCTAAGCTCTTCTGTATCTTTAGAAAACAAGAAAAATATTTTGAAGAAACCATATCTCCATGTAAGCTGATAAAGCCTATCAAGACAACGAGTTTGACAAACTATTTGTTTACCTATTTGTTGCCGTTATATACCCAAGGCCTAGAGAAGGGGGTTCAACACCAAATGAATGAAACCTTGTGGTGATTTCTAAAAATTTTTCATATGACTTCTTTAGAAGTTAGCACCACCGAATTATCACTGACAGTGTTAATGGTTGGGAAATAAATAGATTTATGGTAGGTCACTTAGCAAAATGAGAAAAAATAAACTTGAGTGCCTAATAAAGGGTATATCAATAAGAAGTATAGTCATTTCTCAGAATCCAGAGAGGATTGGTTCCATGACTCCATAAGATTACAAAAAGCTATAGGTGCTCTATTCCCTTATACAATGGCATGTTTACACATAACCTATGCACATCCCCTATATCTTTCAATCATCTCTAGATTTTTATAATGCTTAGTACAATGTAATTGCTATGTAAATAGTTGTTGTACTATATTTTAAGGGACTAACAGCAAGGGAAAAAGTGCACATGTTCAGTACAGACCCAATCTTTCCCAATATTTCCCTCCCACCGTGGAATTCATTGGTACGGATCTACAGATTCAGAGGGCCCAGTGTACTTTGATTCATGGCACAAATGCAGAAAGATCAAGAAACAGACTTTCCACGGTACCTCAGAAGGTAGAAAAGTGGGATTTGTCGTGGAAAAGGCAAATGGGTTGGTTGAATGATTGTACAAAGAGGGATTAGACACCCAAACCCCATCCCTGGGCTGTGAAATCAGGCAATTACTCTTTCTCATTATAAATGAGAAAATAGTTGCTTATCCTTTAGATAAAATGAAGCAGAGACCTAGGCACACTGGCACAGCCGAGAGAGGTTGTGAGATACCTTTCAGACTTTGGGGGATTGCAAGAAAGTCTACATATTGGCAAGTCCAACATTAAGTCCCTTTCGATTGCTCAGCTCCCACACAGTAGGTTTATATCCTCCTGACCGAATAATGGTTTTCTACTTTGGAGGAATAATCCAAAGAGAAAATTTATGCAGATGCTGATACTGGGTAAAATATCAATGACACATTCTTTTCCCCCTGGAACCAACTCACTGTGAAGGTCAGTAGTTGGGAAGTTTCACTATACAAGTTGAGCTTCCAATAAAATATAAGTGCTTCATCCTAAAATACAAGCTAACCAAGGACCATCAGGCATTAGAAGAATACCACTAACATGAAAAGACAGCAACAGAACAAACAGAAATCATCAAAAAGAAAATAGAAGAATGTAACAACATGGAGAGAATAAAACAAAATTTTATAATATGTAATTATTATAATGTAATAGAAAAGATATTGAATCATGGAATAGGAGCAGATGCTATAAAAAAGAAACAATACCATTCATTAGCTGCATAACCTTATTAGCCTGTCACACACTATTTAAAAGCCTTCAATGACTACTCACTGCACTTGAAAAAATATACAGGCGCCTTACTTGGACTCACTGAAGGCAATGCTCATTTTTTCTCACATCTTTCTCTGACCTCCTGTGTTACTCTCACCATTTTGACTTAGAGTGCCACTGGCCTCCTTTTGGTTTCTCAAATGCCCTACGTTCTCCCCTGCATAATAGCACCTTGCATGTGTTCCTGTCTCTGTTTACAGATCTTCCCTTTGCTCTGCGTAGCTGCCTACTGCTCATCCTTTATGTTCCTCTAAATCTCTCCCCCTCACGGAGACCTCCCCTGTCCCCTCACCTGGGGAGGTGACTCTTCCTCTTAGCTCCATCTCAGCTTCCTCCTTGGCAGTTACTTCCATTCAAAGCAGTTGCATTTATTTCTCTGCTGACTTGTTTTGTGTCTATGTGTCCCACTGTTAAGAACTGCATGGGCGAGGAAGGATCAGGGACTGAGTCCATCCCAGTTACTATTATCCCCAGAACCTATCAGAGAGCGCAGCACAGTATCTTCAGTGAACATTCCAGTTATGTAGTGCAGAGGATTTTTGCACTATATCCTAAGCTCTGATTCATGTTTTTTCTTTTGCAAAGGGGTGGTGGATGAAGTGACTGGGGATTGAACCCAGGGGTGCTTTACCACTGAGCTAGTCCCCCAGCCCCTAAGCTCTGCTTCTAAGTAGCTGTGCGATCTCGGGTTATAACTTAACTTCTTGACTCCATTTCCTCATCACTAAAATGGAGATGCAAGTGGTTGCCTCCCAGTTTTGTTGTGAAGAATAAATCACTTAATGTATCTCAGAATAAATGTAATAAGAATTAAGACAGAAAGCAAGATGCCTGGAACATTCAAGAGCTTAAGTGTCATTAATATCAAAATGTCTTCACAGCCCTCTTTGAAACCACCTTTTTCTTTGTTTACTATAATACCATGGAAAGCAACTCTATCCTTTTTACTATTAATCATGGATTTAGTACATGAGAATATACGTTAATCTATATGAAGGTTCTTAAATTCTGAATATTGTCACCTTGCTAAATTAGCCTGTCTATAAAGGATAATATCAGATTAAAATTAAGAGTTATTCAATTGAAGTTCAGCTGATAATTGGGAATTAATTGAAGTTAGTAAAGAATTCTTAATGGCTTTCATCAATATGGTGTAGTGTTTTACTTGTCTTCTTAATTGATGTAGCTTAGAAGCTAGATGATCTCATTAGGGAACGTTGAGGCCTTCTGCAAATACACTGAGAGGTTGGGGGCTCAAGTTCTCTAGCACTGGGGTGCAGTCTGACGATCTGTAGGGCAGATGTTCTCAAACTCAGCTTATACCAGAATTACCTGGAGCACTTAAAGTCTCAGATTACTAAAGAGTTTCTTATTCAGGAGGTCTGGTATAGGATCTGAAGGTTTCATTTCTACATTTCTCACAAATTCCCTGGGAATGTTGATGCTGCTGATATGGGGGCCTCTGAGAACACTTAAGAATTTAGGAGTGAGCAGCAGGAAGATGACACTATAATTGCTACAGTGCCCCACCCGCTGACCCCTGCCTCAGAACAATGTCCAGCAACAGTATTTTGCGGGGGATGAGGGGAGGATACTGGGGATTGAATTCAAGGGTGCTGTACCACTGAGCTATATCCCCAGCCCTTGTTGCTTTTTCTTTTGAGAAGGGTCATACTAAGTTGTTTAGGTTCCCACTAAATTGGTGAGGCTGGCTTTGAACTTGTGATCCTCCTGTCTCAGCCTCCAGAGTTGCTAGGATTACAGGTGTGTGCCACCACGCCTGGCTACTCAACAAGTATTTGTTGACGGTCCAACTAGGAAAACAGAATAGAAATAACTACCAGAAATGGGTTACACCAGTGACAGAGGAGCTAATTAGCCAAACTGGGAATGATGAGGTACCCAGAGAAGAGCAACAGGAGGAATACTTTGTACTCCTAGACCTCTGGAGGTGGTAGTGTTTGTGGAATTCAGAGGCAAGGAGTCCTGGGAAGCTGGAACCAGAGCAGGGCCTGTCTGATGAAAGTAGAGAAGATGCAGCTGCTATAGATGACGTAGCCCTGGGCAGATAGAACAGGAGGGGCAAAATCTCCTAATTTCTCTGCACCTACATTTGGCCCTCCCTACACTTGTGCATATACATACACGCATACCAAGCAGAGCAGAAAATGAATCTTAGGGCAGACAGGCACAGGGCCTTCCCAGAGGGTCTAATAAATAGCGGTGGATAAGACATAAATCATCCCTGCCTTTGATGACCTCATAGTGTAATAGAGTGAATGTATGGAGCCTGCAGCCCTCTAAGTAGTGGATTCCAAGGGTCCTCAATCTCTCTGGAGAGGTGTTATGAACTGAATGTGTCCACCCATGCTCAAATTCTTATGTTGAAACCTAATTTCCAATTTTGGGCCTTTGGGAGGTTATTAGGACATGAAGGTGGATCCCTAACGAATGGTATTGGTACCCTTAGAAGAAGACAAAGAGGTAGCTCTAGCTCTTTCTGTCGTGTGACGATGTAGGAAGTCAGCAGTGTGCAGCCCAGTAGAAGAATGTCCTCAGCAGAGCCCAACCATGCTGCCAATGGGATCCCAGCTTCCTGCTTCCAGTACTGTGGGAATTGAGTTTCTGTAGTTGATAAGCCTCCTGGTCTATGGTCTTTTTATACAGCAGCCCAAACAGATTAAGAGAAGAAGTATTCAAATAAGTCGACTATGTCATTTCACAGATAAAGATATGAAAAGTAAATTTACCTATAAGAGAAGCTTTAAAAATGATTAAGATTATAATTGTCACATAATACATTCTTGCTTATCTGTTTAGGAAGAGAGTTATGGAAAGAAGTATTTTTTCTTTTGCCCAGATAACCACATTTTTAATAAAATTAATGTTTTGAAATGGAAAAGCTCTAGAAATGGCAGGATTATCTTTGAATTTATGAATATTTTTATTATCATGTAAATTGTGTTAAAATTAATAGGAGCCAAGGATGTGGAGAGAGAGGACAGGAATGGATCCCTCCCTGAGCTTTTGTTGGGGAGTGTAGTTGTGCTGAGAAATGGTCTTTTAGGTATGATGCATAATCAAGCATGAATTCATAGCATGGCAGAGTGGGGTCTACAATAAAAACACATGGTTGTCTTTCACAATTCAAGTGCTCTGCTCTGCTCAACATCCCAGAATTAAGCACTTAAATCAAATATCTGTAAGATCTTGCCAGAAAAACTCTGTGCCTCTTACAAGCCCAATTATTTGAGGAGGGGGAGAAGGAGAGTGGGCGGTACTCTCACAGAGCTGTTCCTTTGAATGCTGTTCCTGTGGAATGTGTTTGAATGACATTGACATTGGGGGAAAGATTCTGTGAGGATATGAGATAACTGCAGAAGTGTGTGCTGGCTGTAGTCATATGGTAATGATATCAGCATTGCCTGGGAAAAACGACCGCATTAAATCCAGTTGATTTGCCTAGACAAAAATGACTTGAGATTGTCTGTATTTGTCCAGAGCATTCTAGTCAGAGCATTAGAGGGATGGATTTTTTGTTTCTAGGACAAATAATTTGGAGACATAGTTCATACTTGGTGTATCATTGCAGCAGTAACCAAGTGTCAGGAAACATCTTGTCCTTCTTTGGGATGAGATGTTGCTGAGTTCCTTATTCAGGGTAATGACATATTGTCCTCACTGTTCTCCAAACCTAAGTGGACCATCTATGCATCTCACTTTCATATCATCAACTGAGTTTATCTTATCTGTGTGCCTATTAGTAAAAGAACATTTCTTTTTTTCTCCTGACAAGCCTGAGTCTATGCTAGTCCACAGATGCAGGTGTGCTTCACATGGTGAAATCGAAGTGCTCTTGAAGGTTGTGTGTAAGGTGAGTCATTTTCTATTGGCTTATATTATCTTGTCAAAGATGTTATATCTTCCTTCCAGACTGAACTTTAATTAGCTTTAACTACTTTAACTCTCAGTTTCTCTTTAGCCCTACACTCTTTCCAGAAAAGTTCTTTACGCTCATCTCGGTAACCTTAAAAACACAAAAATAGTCAGAAAACGCCACAATTTGGAGTTTTCTTGTATTCAGACACATAACTGCCCTTCTTTTCTTGAGGGAGAGCATTTCTGTAAATAATAAACACATTTACCTATTTTTGGAGAAGTTAAATCCAGTGCCTGTGTGTTGTATGCACAATGTCCCCTGTGTTGGCTCCAGTTGAATAGGATAGGAATTCTCTTTGACCCAAGAAAATAAGATAAAGTCATGTGCATTTCTCAATCATTATCAGCCTGGGAGAATCACTCTCAGGCTGCTAGGGAAAATTCAATATTCTGATACCTGTAAGATTCTGATTCTTTTCTTTGTGGAAAAAGATGAGGGACTACTACACAGCACATGCATATGTTCAAAGTCTTATCTTCACTTATTTATAATGCACTCTCTCATAGGGCTGTTGCCAAGATTAGTAATCATATATGCTTAATACCTACCACAATGCATGTGTATAATTTACTCCCAACAAATGATAGTTATCATCATCATCTTCATCCTCATTTTCATTATTAGAGTTATTGATGTCTCTCTATTACCACTAGATTTGGAGACCTATAACTTGAGGACAGCAGAATACTAGGCATAGTTAGTGCTCAAAAATTATGCATTGAGAGCTGGGCACATTGGCACATGCCTGTAATCCCAGAGTCTTGGGAGGCTGAGGCAGAAGGATCACAAGTTCAAAGCCAGTCTCAGAAATTTAGCAAAGCTCTAAGAGCAACTTAGCGAGAAACTGTATAAAAATAAAAAGGGTAGGGAACGTGGCTCAGTGGGGTTAAGTGCCCCTGGATTCGATCCGAAGAAGAAGAAGAAGGAGGAGGAGGAGGAGGAGGAGGAAGAGCAGGAGAAGAAGAGGAGGAGGAGGAGGAGGAGGAGGAGGAACAAGAACAAGAAGAACAAGGAAAGAAGATGATGATGATTGAAAGAATGCACTGGTAAATTGAGCATGTGAATTATATAGGTGGAAACTCCAGACTCCAGAACCCTCACCAACCCATAAATACAAAATAATTCAGGATTACTGACTCTTAAAACACCTGTTCACACTGTTGCCTTGTCTCCTAAAACATGCTTCCTAAACATTTCTGTGAATCTTCAGGGTTGACTCATACATATATACCTAGGAAGACTTGAATCCAGAGGGGTCCTGGTTCATGGTCATCAGGCAATGTACCAAAGCCTTGACAGTACCCAGGTGCGAGGCAGTTAATGGCCACAGGGCGTGTGTGTGTGTGTGTGTGTGTGTGTGTGTGTGTGCATGTGTGTGTGTGTGCATGTGTGTGTGTGTGTGTGTGTAGTCTCTCTTCATTTGGGGTCATATCCAATACAGGTGCTGCAGATGCTTGGGAATCAAGGTTACAGGCACAGCCATGAGGCTCTGGGTGTGCACTCAGGAAGTTGTAGACAGACCTGTGCCACATTCAGAATCATCCTCTTTCTCTGGCCACAGTGCTGTGCATCAGGTGCATAGCCAGCTCCTTCTTCCTTAGGATGAAGTGTCTTCAGGAGGCAGCCCAGTCACTGGTGAAACTAGGTGTTGCTCAGGTGCACGCCAGTGGTTCCCTTGACATGCTAGGACACATCTGAACCCATATGGAGGATGCAACCTTGGTTCAAGTTATAACTCCTACCTAACTAACAGCTAGCTTGAAACTCAATATGTCACCTTAATTTGAGATGCTGACAATCTGTACTTTATTTCCAAAATGAATAAGGGACCCTCATGTTCCTTTTTAGGAGGCTGTATGAGAGGGCATGGCATAGCACAAGTCCAAACACATCTATTCACATTTGTCACAGGACTCTGGGGACTGTCAGAGTGTCACGGCTTCAGAGTCCCTGCTAGGAAAGTTTGCACACCAAGCAGAAATAACTCCTGTACAAGTCTGACACTAGGGGCCAGAGGGTTAACTCTCTGTCGGCATGCACTGGGAGCTAGTGGAAGGACAGGCGCAGGCCTTACCTCTTTATCATTCAAGTATCAGCTAATTACGAGAGTTCTGCAGAATCCTGCAGAACCCCTAAGCAAGGGGGAATATTAGCAGCTGCTCTGGGGAACAGGCCACCAAGACCTGCACCCAGGGGAGGCCTCGCATTAGGAGGGGAACCTGGGTCAGTGCAGAGGCTAGGAGGGAAGCAGCTTCGAGGAAGCACTTTTACCCACAAGTGACTGTTAAGCACTTTGCGGTTGTCAAGTTCCTAGGCACTGAATAATAATGAGAGGGGGCTTCCAGAGGGTAATGACTAATGGCCCCTCAATTTCCTGCTGATGCTGGCAGTTTTGTGTCATTTTGTGTTTCTGTTAATTTATGCACACAGGATTAGAATGTAGCATTCTGTGGTCATTTAATTTAATTGAAGTATGGAACTTCATGGGCCCAGTTTTACATTTCCCTTATAGATTTCAGTGATTTTATCTTTAGCATTTAGTCCCCCATCACCATTCCTAATGGCAATAATAATACATTTACACTCGCATCACACTTTCCGTCTAGGAGCTCCACACACGTCTCGGCCCATTACCCCCACAAGAGCTCTGCAAGGCAAATGCCAGGGAGGATTTTAAGCACTTTCCTTAGGTTTAACATACATAAAAAGGTGCAGCTTTTATCAGAGAGATAAGTTCCCAGCCATTTAAATTACTTTTGAATGCAAGGAGAAGCTTTGCTTATGCATGAGGCTTCCGCTGCGCTGCTCTTCAGGGCTCAGAAATACGTGACCTTTAAGGCTGACGGCAGCGTGCAGAGCGCAGAGAGCTTATTAGGGAGCTCTCATTGATCACCTCTCCCTTCTCTTAAGGAGTGCGGTGTTGGTGTCACACTGCCTGGGAAAACTGCCAACGGGCAAGGGAAGCACCAGTTGAGAAGCAGAGGAGGAAAAATAGTGTTAGTGAACTCACCCTTTCCAAAGTCCAGCAGCCACAATGTCCCTGGCGAACACAGATGAACATGAGCTGCATCCTGAGGCTGAGAGATTCACTGGACCCATTCGTGCTCTTCCTGAAGAACCACATGGAGACATTGACATTCCTCTCTCTCTCTCTCTCTCTCTCTCTCTCTAAAGACCAAAAGAATCAGGGAAGAGTGGCCTTGCATTCTTTTGAGGTCAGTAGAGAAGGTGCCTGATGGAGGAAGCCCTCACCTGGGTCTGAAATAAAGGGTCATGGAAAGAGAAAAAATAGAGGGGTGGCTCGCCACATTTGCATCTCCCTGCCGAATCAGTGAAGCAGCTATAACTTTCTCCTCACGAGAACACCAGAGCAAACACCATCTGGCCCAAGTCCTCAGTGAATCACAATTCTGTGCTGACAACCTGGCAGAATCCGTAGTCATAGAAGAGGAAACACAAGAGAGGTGAGGTCTAGGCAATATAACCAGAGATGTGCCCACAGGTCCCACCCATGGGCTGGTAGCACATTCTATTTTAACTCCAACTGGCAAGCTGAGATTCAGTTCCAGCACTGCCACATAGTTAGTGCAGATCCCAGAAGTTGAGTTCAGTCTTCTGAAAGATTCCCACCACTTCGGATGTCACTCACAAGGGGGATCCTCAGGCCACTCACAATCTGACCAACCAGCTGGGACTACAGGGAATTGAACCCTCTTTGGGTTTAATAGTTCTCTAAAATGAGTCATAGAACTCAGGAAATGACTGTATGATAAAAGATACATATTTGGCCAGCTAAACGGAGAAACATATAGGACAAGGTCTGGGAGGGTCTCTGTTATGGTTTAGATGTGAGGTGCTCCCCAAAAGCTCATGTGTGAGACAATGCGAGAATTTTCAAAGGTAAGATGATAAGATTATGAAAGCCTTAACCTAATCAGTGAATTGATTCACTCATATGGACTGACTGGAAAGTAACTGGAGGCAGGTAGAGTGTGGTTGAGGAAGTGGGTCACTGGGTGTGTGCCTTTGGGGTTTATATCTTATCCTTGGTGAGCGCAATGAGAGCTCCTGGTTGTCATGTCCTGAGCTACTTTTCTCTGCTGCCCTTCTACCATGATATTCTATCTCACCTCAGACCCAAAGCTATGGAGTCAGCTGACCTTGGGGACTTACCCTCTGAAACCATGAGCCAAAATAAACTTTTTCTCCTTAAGTTGTTCTTGACAGGTCTTTCGGTCAAAGCTGAATAAAACAGTCTAGAATATAGAGCTTCCACCTCGTGGAATCAGGAAACATCCTTGTACCGGGATTTCAATGTGTTCACCAATCAGGAAGCTCCCCTAGGCTTCCATGTCCAGAGTTGGCATTACATGGGTCCGATTGGTTAAGTGGTTGTCCACAGGCTGGAACTCAGTGTTCTGTTCTCCTCCCCTCAGAAGTTGAGGTGGCTTAAAGCTCCAACTCTAATCAGATGGGTATCTTACCAATGTCCTCATCCTGAAGATCTCTAGGGGCTTACCATGAGTAACTTCATTAGTATAAATCCAGGTGTGATCCAGGGAGCTCATGAACAACAAAGACATGTCCATTACTCAGCAAATTCCAAGAGTTTTAGAAGCTCTGTCCCAGGACTTTGGGATAAATGAGACCTGATTTCCCAACCATGTTTTCCATCTTTAACAAGAAGCAAATTTTGCAAGATAGCCCTATTTATGCCACTTTGTTTCCGTTAAAGCTTGTAAAGGGACTTTCCTGCAGTTTGCACATGCACAGAATGCCCAGCTCCGACCTTCCTGTGGTGACAGCAGTGAGTACCGCTGCCATCACTTGCAAACTGAGTAACGCATGCACATAGATCACCGTACAAGACCACATACCCTGTTGCCCAGAGAAAAGACCAATTGAGACACAGGCAGGAGTCCGAGGTGTGGGTAAGCTGCTTGTAGAAACATAAGCTGTGCTCCTTGAGGAGCCTGTCCAGGAGCCCTTTCCTTTGTGCTGTCTCCCTTCTCCTTGATAAACCTCAATAAAGCCTCCTCGGATTGGATCACTCACCTCTTCCTGATTTCTATCTTGAATTGAGCAAATGAACCTAAAGCTGAAGCTGGTAACACTAAGAGCTGGTAACACCTGATGGGTAACACAAAGTCCATACAAATTATTTATCACACAGTGAGAACTCCTGAGTCAGGAAGCCAAGGACATGACACACATGTTCCCACACTGGAGATTCAAAGAGCTGAAATGGGGAGAAGTAGAGAAGGAATCCTTGAAAATACTTATGGTTAGGGGCCAGGAGAAGAAAGGTGTTTGACTTTTCTAATTAAAGTACTTGCATTCTCGCACTTTCTATTTCTAGCACCTTTGAGACTTGATGGTCAGTGTAAGGAAAGAGACAAAATGAAGGAAAGAGAGGAGCGTGGTGGCTCAACAGTAACACAGGTTTAGACCCGGTGGAGACTGGGACCCACCTGCCACTTACAGCCTGGCGTAGTTATGGAGAGTATGAGAGGGAGAGGGGTCACACAGGAATTTTCCTTGTTAAACTGGGTTTTTCAGTAGGTTGGGGATTCAACTGAGTTTTACAGTAGGGTGGGGAGCCTCTGATAGGCAATAGGCTCCAATGAGGATGAGGGCCCAAGTCTGTAGATTTCAATACAGTGAGTAGGGGGTTTGCTGTCTGGCTGAGTGGCTTCTGATAATTTTCCATATCCATCAGTCAGTATCAGTTAGCCATGGATAAGAATCTTCTTTACTTCACTGGACACTGGAAAATGAATACTGTCACTGTCTTTATTATATAGTTTTTTCCTTGTTTTCAAATCCAAAAATATTGTATATGTGGTCAGAATTCTGGTGCCTACCTGCATTAGCAGTCCTGTGAGATATATTTCTAAAGTACTTTGTTGTGGTTTCATCAAGGGACCCTGACACAAGTGGACATACTGTGCACCCTGAGGTGAGGGTATCAAATTTTGAATGCATGGCTTTGAAATATCTCTAAAGACCATGAATAGGACATGAGTTTCCACCACAATTTGGTTGCAAGAACTGCCATATTATTTTATTTTATTTAAATCTGACTAAGAAACCCCATCTGCCAACCCATCGTAAAGAATCTCATTCTTGGTCATTATTAGGCCTTTTGCTTCTCTGTCCATCCTGAGTCATGACAACAAAGGAGCTGGGGGAAAAACTAGTATTTGGGAAGCCATTTCCATCTGTGCTCCATACTGTTGAGCCGTTCCAACCAGGAGCTTCATTAGGGATATACACACTGCAATCACCTAGGGATACCACTACATGCTGCCACAATGACTACAATAAAAAATATCAATGTGAAATAATTTAAACTCTCCTACATTGATGGTAGAAGTGTAAAACAGCAAAACTACTCTCAAAAAGTGTGACATTTGTTATAAACTTAAACATACTTTTACCATATGACCCAGAAATCCCCCTCTTGGATGTTTGCCCTACAGAAATGAAATCTTATATTTACACAAGACCCTGTATACAAATAATCCGTAGTAGCTTTTTGAGAGCCAAAAGCTGAAAACAATCCAATGTCCTATAAAGAGAAGTAAACTATTGATATAACGTGGACGGATTTTAAAGACACTCCAGTGAGAGAAGCCACTCTCAAAGGAATGCATACTACATGATTCCATTCAGCTGACTTTCTCAAAAAGATGAAGCTCTAGTTGTGGAGAACAAGTGGTATCCAGGAGTTATGAATGGCAGCAGGTTTGACTGCAAAGGGAATTCTGGAGTTTGTTTGCTTTTTCTGGTACAGGGGATTGAACCTAGGTGGGCTTAACCATGAAGCAACATATCCAACACTTTTTAATTTTCCTTTTGAGACACAGTCTCACTAAGTTTCTTAGGGCCTGTCTGAGTTTCTGAGGCTAGCTTTGAACTTGCAGTCCTCCTGCCTCAGTCTCCCTAGCTGCTGGGATTACAGGCGTGTACCACTATGCCCAGCTGGAGGTTTTTATGGAATTATTCTGCATCCTGATAATGTGAATCTATACATGTGTTAAAATTTGTAGAACTATTAAAAAGTACATTTTACTGTATGATCATTTTGAAAATAAGAACTTTAAAATTAATCCATGGGTTTATTCCTGTTGATGCCATGTTTAGATGCAAAAATTTACTGAGTCAGAGGAGTCCAGTACTGGGGTCCAGTCTCCCTAGGCCCAGAGAGCATTTTCCTTAAAGAATTTGCCACTTCATTGTGGGAACACAAGAGACTGAGCCTGCCTGGCTTTATAGAATGTTCATCCTGTCTGACATTTTTTAGCCTACTCCTTTCCAGTCTCTTCCTTGTCAAGGTAACACACTAACTTGGTAGTCTCAGGACTTTCAGGAAAGCCAGAGAAAGGGGTTATTTCAAGCACCTCCTGCTTTCAGCTCTTCAAATATCCATGAGTCAAGAAGAACCACATTCTAGAATCACTTCTAGCAAAGGGGGCGGGGGAAGAAAGAGAATAAAACACAAATGGTAACTATTATTGCTTTATCTTTTAGAAGCAAAACAAAACCCAAATTAATACCTCAGTAAATTGCCTTACTGCCCAAGCAATAAAGAGAAAATTTTGCCTATATCCCCACTGTTCTGGCCTTTATAATTACTAAAATGATAAAGTATTTCAAAGATCATTAAAAACCATTGTGTACAACCCATGAGAATGTGTATGACTTTGTGAATTATCAAAAGGAACAAGAGGCAACCAAAGGTGAGGCAGGCAGGGACAAGTGGCTCAAGAGCCCCCTTTCCTGACTGTTTAAAGAAATGGCTCACCTCCTAGAAAGTGAATGACTCCATTCTTAGTTTTTTTGAATAATCTCCAAACTTCTTTTCAGAGTGGTTATATCCATTTGCAGTCTCACCAACAATGTATAAATGTATCCTTTTCCCCGCATCCCCACCAACACTTGTTGTTCATATTCTTGATAATTGCCATTCTAACTAGAGTTAGGTAAAATTTCAGTATAGTTTTAATTTGCATTTCTCCAATTGCTAGAGATGTTGAGCTTTTTTTCATATATTTATCGACCGTTTGTATTTCTCCATTTGAGAAGTGCCTGTTTAGTTCTTTTGCCCAGCAATTCCTTGCCTTGGTATATACCCTAAGGACCTAAAAGCAGCATAGCACAGTGGGGCAGCCACATCAGTTTTCAGAGCAGCTCAATTCACATTAGCTAAGCTATGGAACCAACTAAGGTGCCCTTCAACTGATGAAAGGGTAAAGAAATTGTGGCATTTACACAATGGGGTATTACTCAGCTGCAAGGATGAATGACACCATGTCGTTTGCTGGCAAATGGATGCAACTGGAGGATATCAAGCTAAGTGAAATAAACCACTCTGAAAAAAAAAAAAAATAAACGTCAAATGTTCTCTCTGATATGTGGAAGCTAACCCAAAATAAGGAAAAGAGCAGAGGAACAGTCAAAGGCGAAGGAAATGGAGGAAGGAGAAATGAAATTGGAAAAGTCAACAGAAGGAATCAGACTTCACTTGCTCATGTCCATATATGCACATATCATAATGAATCTCATCAACATACAATACAACGAGTCACTTAAAAAAAAAAACAGAAAGAAAAAACACCATTTAGTAAACAATAGAAAGACCAATAGAGGAAAGAGAAAGGAGAGGGAGTGGGAGGATGCTGGGGACTAAACTAGAAGTTACACTGCATGATTTTACAAAAATGTAAATGTTTAATCCTATTGTCAAATACATCTAAAAAGAACAGTGGGTAGGAGGGAAGGAGAAGGGGAAATGCTGAAACTGAGTTAAAACAAGGTACACTCCAAGCTTTTATAAGTATGTCATTGTATGTACCATTGTCACATATAGAAAAAAATGTTCTTCATAGGAAAAAGAAAATGTTAATGGAATTGGAAGGAAAATGTCAGGCCTCCTGAAAGCAATCCCTAAATCCACAGCTCTGGCCTAGCAGTGGGGAGGTGGCCAAGTCCTCTGTGCAGACCAAGGCCAGGACCTTCCCTGAGACTGAAGACACAGATTTGGAAAATGGCCCCAGAGGGTAAGAGGGAAATCCATGAGGTCTATGTCTTAGGTTAAGCATTAAATGAAGGTGTCAGATGAGAAGCCTACATGAGATTCAAATTCAACCCACATCCTGCTTTCCAAGCCATGAACTGTGTGACATTGAAATATATCTATATGAGAGCGATTCAATATAAATTTTAAAAATTCAGGACTACTTTTGAATGTTTACATATCTTCTAGTTGAATTAGACTAATTAAGAATTAAACATAGCCTTGAACTTTCTGAAAACCAAGGAGAAAAGAAAAATTTCATTGAAATTTCTACCTCCTAATTATTCAATAAAAAATAATCTTTAAGTTATTTTAAAGAGGGAAGATTGATACTAGAAATAAATGCTACTGGATCCTCTTTTTTACTTTATTTTTATTAGTGCATTATAGTTGTACATAATAATGAGATTTGCTGTCACATATTCCTAGATGCACACAATACAGCAATAGAATTTCATCAATATCCAACCCCCTGTTGCCCTCTACCTTCCTCCTCCCGTACCCTGACCCCTTGCCTCTCTTCTGGGTCCTATATTTTTCCTAAAAAAAAACCCAACACGGTTAACATAATTCTTGTACTTATGAAGAATTTTTTTATAACCAAGATTATAGTATATACAGTGACATACATATGAATGCTTGGAATCTACCTTGCTTTATCGCAGTTCCAGCATTTCCCTTTCTCCTCCCTTCCTATCATCCCTTGTTATTCTTTGATATATTTGACAACAGGATTAAGAATTCATGTTTTTGTGAAGGCATGAACTATAGTTTGTTCAAATATCTTAGGCAGTATCTTGCAACTGTATCTCATAAATATTAACATATTGCATTTTTGTTCTATGGTTCTAATCCATGAGTTTACCTTTTCCCCAAGCCTGGATTTAGTTCCAACCACCACAAATGAGGGAAAACAGTTGGCCCTTGACTCTCTGGGTTCAACTAACTTTGATCAGTATGATTTCTTCCATTGTCATTCATTTATCTGCAATGGATGCAATGTCATTGTTTCTAATAGCTGAGTGTGTGTGTGTGTGTGTGTGTGTGTGTGTGTGTGTATCAGACAGAGCTTTTGGATCCATTCATCCAGTGAGGGGCATCTGGATT
The DNA here is from genome assembly GCA_004027875.1 of Aplodontia rufa. Classification (NCBI taxonomy): domain Eukaryota; kingdom Metazoa; phylum Chordata; class Mammalia; order Rodentia; family Aplodontiidae; genus Aplodontia; species Aplodontia rufa. The sequence continues at coordinate 3,708 of PVKS010008457.1, read as the reverse complement.
GGTTCTATAATTTAGCTATTGTAAATTGAGCTGCTCTGAACATAGATTTTACTGTGTCACTGTAATGTGCTGATTCTAACACCTCTAGGAAATACCCAGAAGAGGGATAGCTGGGTCATATGGTGGATACAATCCTAATATTTTGAGGAGTCTCCACACTGCTTTCCAGAGTGACTAGGCCAGTCTTAAATTCTACCAACAGTGTGCTAGTGTTCCTATCTCCCCACAACTCCTCCAGCATTTGTTATTGTTTATATTCTTCATTTTTGCCAGTGTGACTAGAGTAAGATGAAATCTTAATGTACTTTGATTTTCATTTCTCTGGTTACCAGTGATTTACAACACTTTCTCATGTATTCATTGGCTTGCTCAATTTCCTCTGCTGAGAAGTTTCTGTTCAGCTCTCTGGCCCATTTATTGATTGGATTGTTTGTGCTTTTGTTATTGAGTTTTTTGAGTTCTTTGTAAATTTTGGATATTAGTCCCTTGTCAGAGGGATCACATACCATGATTCTCTCCCATTCTGTAGGTTGTCTCTTGACTGTTTTGACTATTTTCTTGGCTGTACAGAAACTTTTTAGTTTAATGGCATCCTACTCATTGATTTTTGAAGTAATTCTTTCTTGTTGAGGAAGTCATTGCCAACTCCCATGTGCTGGAGTATTGGTCCTAATTTTTCTTCTAGCAGTTGTATGGTAGCTGGTTTAATTCCTAATTACTTGACCTATTTTGATTTGATTTTTGTTCAAGGTGAGAGATAAGGATCTAATTTCAATTTTCTGCAAGTGGCTGTCCAGTTTGTCCAGCACCATTTCTTGAATAGGCTGTCTCTCCTCCATGTTATATTTTGACTCCCTTTATCAAAGATCAGATTTTAGAGATTTGTGGATTTGTCTCAGAGTCTTCTATTCTATTCCATTGGTCTTCATTCCTATTTTAATACCAGTACCATGCTATTTTTACTACTACAGCTCTACAGTATAATTTTAGATCTGTTATTGAAAAACCACCCATTTCATCTTTATTGCTTAGTGATGTTTTGGCTATTCTAGGTTTCTTGTTGTTCCAAATGAATTTGAAAATTGCTTTTTCTATAGCTGGAAAGAACGACATTGGAGGGCTGGAGCAGTGGCTCAGCGGTTACTGTGCTTGCCCAGCATGTGCAAGTACATGAATTTGAACCCCAGCACCATGTACATGATGAAGACTCAGAGCAGCAAAAGCCAACTGAAAAACTAAATAAAACTGATTCTCTTAAAAAAAAAAAGAATGGCATTGGAATCTTGATGGGGATTGCATTGAATCTATATAGTGCTTTTGGCAGAATGCCCATTTTAATTATATTAATTCTGCCTAACCAAGAGCATGGAACATCTTTCCATCTTCTCAGGTCTTCTGCAATTTCTGTTTTTAGTGTTTGATAATTTTCCTTGTAGAGGTCTTTTACTTCTCTTCTTAGATTAATTCCCAAGTATTTTATTCTTTTAGAGGATGTTGTGGATGCCTGATTTCCTGATTTCTTCTTCTGCCCCAATATTGTTAGCATATAAGAAAGCTATTGATTTATGAGTGTTGATTTTGTAGCCTACTACTTTGCCAAATCTGTTTATTAGTTCCAGAAGTTTTCTGGTGGAGTTATTTGGATCTTCCAGATATAGGATCATGTCATCAGCAAAAAGGGATCATTTGACTTCCTCCCTTCCTATTCTTATCTCTTTGATTTCCTTCTCTTGCCTGATTGCTTTTCTGGATCCTCTTAAGTGAGGCTTTGAGAAACATGGTGTACAATGTTGTTGATTGTCGTTTTGAAAGATATGCAAATACATTCTTCAAATGAATATTTCCTGCATCTAACCTCAAAGATAAAACCAATATAAGAAGCAAAAACAGCAGTGTAGATATATCATTTTCTGAATTAATCATAAGATAAAATAAATCCAGTGTGGTAGCTCATGCCTCTAATCCTGGCAACTCAGGAGAATGAAGCAGGAATATTCCAAGTGCAAGGCCAGCGTAGACTACTATGCTATAGCCTGTTTCAAAAATGAAATAAAAAGACGAGGGATGATCCCAACACTACGTAAAACTATAATGCACTAATAAAAATATATATATAAAAAAAGACTGGGGATGTAGCATAGTACATAAGGACATGGGTTCAATTCCTAGTACTATAATAATAATAATAAAATAATAATAATAATAATAATAAATAATGTAGTAAGAATTAAAATAAGAAAATTCAGCATTGAATGGCCACTAATGCAGTGAATGTTCCATGTGTTCACAAATCTCCATGCACACTAGGCACTTTCAGGACAGTTATCTTAAATGGCCTTGGACCATTCCAGTTCTTCCCTCTCTTGCTTGAAGTTCTCAAGAACCACTGGCAAGTGTACTACGAATGCTACACCCTAGACATGAAGAATTTGGCTGGGAGAGTCTGGGCCCTGTTCTTTTCCCTCCTGGAATGGGATATTCTGCGATGCTTAATGACAAGCCCAGGGTATAAAACCCAGGCAGAGTAGCCTTATTTTTAGCTGTGATGTAAATAATGTATGTGCAGAAGAGAATCCATCTACCTTGATTTCCTTGAGGGTCTGGCTCACCACAAATCCTAGGCTTCTACTGTCCCTTACTGTCTATCTGCCAGTAATAAAGTTGCTTTGCTTAACTTTTGTGCAAATGTTCCTTCTCACTAGGCTCATGCAAGTGATAAAACTGGGGCACCCTGAGGTGAGGTGAGTGAGGTGTTTGGAATCCTCCCCTGTGACTGGTATCAGTGCACAACGAACCTGCTTCCCAGCACTGTCTATGTTCAAACAAATAAAGGAAAAAATCAGATCACATGGAGTTCGGCAACTTATCTTTTGACTTGAAAAAGAAATCCTGACACAACATCATTTATGTAGTATTCAGTACAGTCAGGAATGCATAGCCTGAATCTAATCATGAATTTAATAAAAAAATGATAATAGGGATCATTCCATTAAAAGTGGAGGAGAGTACGGTATTTTTTTAATACAAAGAAAATCTATACAATGCTCTAAATTAAAAGAGACGTGACAACTGAACAGCCATGCCTTACCCCAGCCTGGATCCTGTACTGGAAGGGGGGAAATATGCTAAAAAGGATATTGTTGGGTCATCTGAATATGGTTAGAGATTAGATAAAAATATTTCATCAATGTTAAATTCATTGAAGGTAATAACTGTACTTTGGTTTTTACATAAGAGAATATCCCTTATTCTTAGGAAATAGACACCAAAATATTTAAGGATTAAGGGTCATGATATATATAACTTGCCTCTAAGTTGATTGTAAAAATATTGATTGAGAAAGAGACAGAGGACATAAATGATAAGGTAAATGATGTAAAATGTTCATAGTAAATTAATAGGGTAATGAATATAGCTCTATAATTGTATTCTTCTTTAACTTTTTTTAGAGGGAGAGAGAGCGCGAGAGAATCAATTTTATTTTAGTTTTTCATGTGGCTTTCCTTGCTCTGAGATTTCCTTGGGTACGTGGTGCTCAGGTTTGACCTCGAGTACTCGCGCATGACTGGCAAGAGCGGAAACCATGGAGCCACCGCTCCAGCCCCTCTTCTTTAATTTTTTTAAGAGAGAAGGACACACAGAGAGAAAGAATCAATTTTTATTGAGTTTTTCACATGGCTTTCATTACTCTGACACTTAGTTGTGTAC
>PVKS010008456.1:27500-68262 GCA_004027875.1 Aplodontia rufa | reverse complement strand
AGTTTTTAGGAGAGACCACGAGAATTTGATTTGGAAAAATATAAGGAGTAAATAACACATTTTTTTTAAACTTTTACTATGAAAACTTTCAAAATAAAAAAGTAAAGAGTATAATGAACACCCAAATATTCACCAACCAACTTCAAAAATTACCAGTTCATCACCAATCATATTTATCTAGATTTTTACCTACTTTTAACACCAGATGTTTTGAAGGCAATCACGACTTCATTTTATATATATATATATATATATATGTATATATATATATATATATATATATTTGAATATGAACTCCTGAAAGATATGACCTTATTAAGGAAAATCTAATATCATTACCATATCTAAAAGTTAAAAAAATTAATAACTCTTAATATGTATTCAATGCTCAAGTTTAGATAATTTTATTTTAAATTGGTTTGTAATTCATTATATAAATAAGGACCATTCTTTTCAATTGGTCAGTAAAGTTTCTTAAAATTTTTTTAATCTTTAGCTTCACTTTAGATCTTTATTCTTCTTGAAATTTATTTACTAAAGAGGCACAGTTCATATTTTGCTTACTGCATGCACATGATAACATTTATAATGTCCTTTTTCTCCTATAATTCCCAGAATATCAAAGTGAAATTTAAAATTTTTATCAGATCTAGGTCTGAAATATTTTGGCAATATTTATTTATAAGTTACATTCTGTACATTAGGGGAATATAATATGCAGTTGTCTCATGTGTTTATTATAATCTTTATTACAAATTAGTGATATTACATTTCAACAACTCATTTTAATTTACTAACTGAAATATTACTATAAAGAGAATTTTCCATCAAAATTATCTTGACTTATAGTTTAGAAAATTCAGGATAATTGTCTATCACCCTTTATATTACAGTTTGCAAAGTAAGTTTATTTCTAGCACCCTTCAAAGCTGACCAATGTTTTTTTTTCTTTGTACTTAAATACTATTATTAAGTCATGGATTAAAACATATTTGAAATATTTAAATCTATCATGATTGTCCTTACTCATGTTCAAATTGTCCTATTATTGACCATTGAGAAGCTCTTTAATTTGAATTCTAAGGCCTTTTGCTATTACCATATAACCTTTGAAGTATTTCCCATATTCTTATATGGTAACATGTTCTGGGCTCATTTTTTAAATTTCCTACCCAAAACCCACAATTGTCTATTTCTTGAAGGAGGCTTTATCCTTATATTCTGTAATGACATTGAGAAACCATAATTTGGGTGTGAGAAGGGCTGATTATTGTAGAATTAGACATTGATTTTTTATATATGTTCAGAATCTAAAGCTAAGAAATGTGTATTGCTTAAATCTAAAATTTATCATGAATTAAAGAAAATACTTTCAACTATTATCAAAACTATATGTTTTCTATACATGAAGACCAATGGAACAGAATAGAAGATACTGAGACAAATCCACAAGTCTTTAAACATTTGATATTTGACAAAGGGCGCAAATATATAATGTGGAGGAAAGACAGCCTGTTCAACAAATGATGCTGGACAAACAGGACAGTCCTATGCAGACAACTGAAATTAGAACCTTATCTCTCACCTTGCACAAAAATCAAATCAAAATGGATCAAAGAATTAGAAATTAAAGCAGCAGCTATATAATTACTGGAAGAAAAAATAGGATCAACACTCCATGACATGGCCGTAGTCATGTCCTTTCTAAACAGTACTCTCATAGCTCAAGAATTAAAGCCAAGAATCAATGAGTGGGATGCTATTAAACTGAAAAGCTTCTGCTCAGCTAAATATTTAGTCAAGAGTGTATACAGGGAACCTACAGAATGGGAGAAAATCATTGCATGCTATGACTCTGACAAAGGGATAATACCCAGAATATACAAAGAACCCCAAAAATTGAACATCAAAATACAAATAATCCACTAAATAAATGGGCTGGGGAACTAAACAGAAACTTCTCAACACAGGAAGTCCAGAAAGTTAATAAATATATGAGAAAAAGTTCTATAGTCCTAGCAATCAGAGAAATGCAAAACAAAACTTCACTAAGATTCTACTTCATTCCAGTCACAGTGGCAAAAATAAAGAATACAAACAATAACATACTGAAGGGGTTGTGGTGAGAGGGGAATGCAAACACATTGTTGGTGGCAAACTTATATAACCACACTGGAAAGCAGTGTGGAGACTACTCAAAAAACTAGGGATGAAACTACCTTATAACCTAGCTATCCCACTCCTGAGTATTTTCCCAAAAGAGTTAGAATTGGCACACTACAAAGACACAGCTACATCAATGTTTATAGCAGCTCAATTTATAATAGCTAAACTATGGAACCAACCCAGATGACTCTCGCTGGATGAATAGATTCAAATATTATGATTATATATATATATATATATATATATATATATATGCATATATACTGGAGTTCTGCTCTGCTATTAGAGAAAGCAATAAACTGGCATTTGCCAAAGGATGGAAATGGAAGAAAATTATGCTAAGTGAAATATCCCAAACACAGAGACTTAAGGGCCAAATGTTTTCTCTCATATGTGGAAGCTCACTTAAAACCTAAAATAGGAAGATTGTTAGCTGAGTTTAAGTAATAAACTCACCAAGTTGAGATTTTACATAAGCTTGGGGGAAACATACATGTGAAGGTGGGGGGAGAAGGGAGGGAGGCAAAGAGCGGAGGGAGGGACAAGGTGGGGGGTAGCAATACAACTGGGAATACTCAACTCGCGTTAGAAGCCTAACTATACACAGGCAGGCAGAGAAACTCAGAAATGTCAAAATTTAATATACATGTATGTGTTCACTTCAAATTACAGAATGGGAGGATTACAAAGGAGACATGAGTTCGGGGAATGGATGAAGAGGGTAGATCCTGGACTAGGATCTGCCTTAACTTAGTATCTCAATGTGTCTATATCCATGTATGCATTAGTATGTAGCAAGAATTCCCTCCAATATGTAAGACTATGCTGAACAACAACAACAAAAAATGTGCATGATTTTTAACCTAAACATATTGTTCTTACATTTACTCCCTGTTCCTCTCATTTCAACAATCCTGGCCTTCAATGATCCTCATATAAATCTTCATTTGCTTTTCCCTCCACTACAAATACAATGACTCATCATATCTTTGTCACTTTTACACAGAACGTAATTATCAAAATGTATAATTATTTTTCAAGTTTTTTTCTCTGAGTATACACAACTAAGGATACATATTCAAGTTATTATATTTAAAATCATCATATGTGATTCCTTTCTTTGTATTATAACACCTATCTCTTTATGAATGTATTTGATATTAATTTAATTACAGGAGGTTTATGTGAGCTCATAACTTCTAAGGCTGGGTTACCCTTATTTTTTCCTGTAGGAATCATCCATTTTTTTTTCAGGGTATTCTTACTGTTATCCTAGTTGAACTGTGTTTAGTTTCAGGGGTAAAAATAATGATTTTTTTATAGACTTTGCATCTTCATGATGCTAGAGCTTTCCGTTCAAGAGAATAGTGTGTCTTTCCAGGTGTTCATTCGTACTTTTGTATCTATCAGGATTGTTTTGAAGTTGTCTAGATATGAAAAATTATGAGAGTTGAAAAAAGGGGCTAGAATATGAAGGGAAAAATAGAGAAAAACATTTCAAACCTCTCTTTTGAAGTTTATGAAAATAATTTTTTCATAGACATAGGATCACTTGAAAAAGTCAACACATTGAAAAATTTCGAATTTCTATTTTGGAACCAGACCTGAGTTCTTTCTTAGCTTTAGTGGCAACCAAATATATCAATCAAACTTAAATAGGACTGAATATCAATGAAAGCAATTAGAAACAATCTCTGAAAAAAGCAATCATATGAGATAATTGTTCATTCTATTTAACCACATGACATAAAAAAAAAGAACTTTAGGTCAGGATCAGTTCCAGGCAAAATTGTAGACGTTTCCTCTCCCCTTTTTATTTGCTGCTCAGTGGGACAGACTTCCAGTAGTCTTCTTGGTGCTGCACATCCCATTCTAGATTTGAATGTTCATATCATTTTATAACCTGAATTCAGATCTCCTTTTAATCCTGCACTGAACCCTTCTGCCCTCTTGTAACTAGAGTCAGCTAAATTCTCTTAAGTCTTACTTCCTAAAATATTGCTTAAACAGTCTCTTCCTCTCCTCTGTTGTCATTGCCTTTGACACTACCTTATTCAGACCATAATTTTGCTCATTAATACACTCTAAATTTTTATAGATTCCATTTGTTTTATATTTCTACAAATATAAAAAAAACACTTCATATCTGACCCTAACTTTCTAGCTCTGTGAATGTTCAGAGAGAGAGAAAAACACCTTCCAGGATTACTCACAGCAAAGAAAAGATTATTTCCTCTACCTTGTGTATACAAAACTCTTGTTAACATTCTCTCTAGAAATAGAACTGACCATATATGCTATTGACTGTTCTTATGAAAAATTTTGTCTTTCTCTATTGTTCTCAGAATATTGGCAATGTGGAAAGAACACATAGGGGATTCTGAGAAAAACTAACCTATCAAATATTACTGTACACTTCTTATAATTCTCAATGAGGTTAGACTTCAAGGAGAGCAAAGGTCCCATATTTCTTTTTCACACTGGAATATTCATAACATTATTTAGACATTTTGTAGAAAATTACTTTGTTTCACATAATCTTTCAGTAAAAAGTAGGATTTCTGCATGATCTGTGAAATGAAGGTTAAATAGGAGTAATAGAAGGCCTTTTGTATATATTGTAACCAAAGCATCCCTAAGTTTTATCCTGCCTGAAACATCTCTTACACAGATTCTTACTTCTTAGCTTGAGACTGTGCATAGAAAACCTTTTTGTTCCCCACACTGCCAAAGGTTCCATCTTCCAGCAGTGACCTGCTCATAAGATGTGTTTAGCACCTGCTCATGAGATGTGTTTGCACATCGTTGGTACCTTATAGTGACATGCGTGTTCTCATCAAGGACGCTGTCACAGAATTTAAGAGATGTTAACATTTTTCCATCTCTGTGTGTGAAAGTGACGTTTCCTGTTAATTTTGTTCTTTCTGAATTCCCTAAGCAAAAAGCCATCTGTGGGAGGCAGAATGATGTCATTATAGTCATAGCATAAAATTTTCAACCTTTAGAATGAGACATATTGTGGCATATAGTTCACTGCTTTTAAAAGCAGTGAAACAATAACTTGGAGGATGATGATATCAATTTTATATTTTCAAGTGTGGCAATTTCCAGAGCCTAGAGAATGGCTCCAGGACTATTTCTATTGGTACCTAGTTTTCCATTGTAGCCTTTAGAAAGGGCCTATCCTTAGTTGCTTGTTCTTATGATACTAGATACTCAACTATTTAATTTCAAAGGTGTAGAGATTTTGTGCAAACAACACAGTCTATCATTGACTGCTCTTTGGGAAAATGGACTGTTTTCAGTAAGTGTCATGATTAGATGATCTAAAAATAAAAGAAAAAGCAGAGTTCTAATTTCAGCTCTATATGAGTCAGGGTTTTCCAGAATATAGAACCAATAAAAGAATATGAATATGTATCTCTTCAGGAAAAACAGGGGCCTTTTTCAGTCTGAGTCTGAAAGTCTTAGAACCATGAAAGCTGATGGCATAATTTTTGACCCAAATCCAGAGACCTGACAACCAAGAACTCTAATTTCCAATGGCAGGAGAAGGTGCTGTCACAGTCAGCTCAAGTAGAGAGGGTGAATTCATTCTTCCTCTCTCTTCTTTTTCTATACAGTTTCTCTCTCCATGGTTTGGATGATGCCTGCCTATGTTATTGGGGCAGATCTTCTTTACTTAGTTTTCTGAACTGAATGCTAATTTCCTCTATAAACAACTAACCCATGCACAGAAACAATGTTTTACCAGACATTTAGGAATCTCTTAGCTTGGTCAATTTAATGGAAAATTTTACCATCACAAACTCTGACATGTAAAAAGCTTAGAAATTGTCACTCCCATCCTTACTCTCAGAAAGTTATTGAATGAAGTGAAAAATAGATGACTGTCATTGGGCCTATTAGAGAACTGAGGTTCCAGAGAAAACTGACACCATGAAATACAAAGAGGCAACTAAACGTAGAGTTACAGTCTTATTGTCTTTCATGTAGAAGAAGCCATTGCAGTCATAAGGTGGTCGGAACACTTAAATGGTAATTTCAGTGAATTTTGGGGGGCTGAGAATGAGGAATTCCTGTAGCAGCATTTTAGGCATTCCTCTTCTTTCCTGGGTTTTACTCCCAATAATCATACTAATTTTTTATAGCAAAGACCTAAAAAAAGTTCTCCTTTTGACTCTGGTAGGGAAGGGAAAAGCATACATTAAGAAATATTTATATAGTGTTCTCTATGTAAAAGGACCAAAGTATAGGGGAAATGCTGCATGAGTCTTATCTACCTCATAGGAAGGCATTTCTTTCCCTGCCTCATCCCTCCTGTGACACCTACGAGGTGTCAGTGAGATTTAACGACCCTAACTTGTGAAAAATATAGCCTAAGTCGCAAAGTCATATAAAGACTGAGATTTAATCATAATATTAAAGAAAGCTCCTTGTGAAGAATACAGCCCAAGTCTCAAAGTCATATAAAGACTGAGATTTTATCATAACATTAAAGAAAGCTTTTTTTTTTTACCATACCCCTTACTATCACATCAATAAGGATCCAGTATTATAAGAGCGTAATTTACCTCAGAACACTGCGAGACAGGCTGATCTAAAGAAGTTCTTAGGGTTGTCAAACACAAAAGAGGAGACAAAAACAAGGTCACTGAAAGAATTTAGTGTCTAGCACCTATTGCTACAATGAACATTAGACATAGCCCCACTCCTAGGCACATTAGCATAAAGCCTTATACTGTAAGCCCATTACTTCAGCTTATACTACAGGACATCATGCCTACTATCCCTATGTAAAAGGCAAGAGAAAAGTTTAAAGACAAATTAAACATCAGCCTATATACAGAAATGAACAGATGTTGGAATTACCAGGCACTTTAAAGTAATTATAATAGATATGTTCAGGATCTTGTGACAAGGGTAGACAGAATAAAAGAATATGGTTAAAAGAAGCAAAAAGATGGAAATTCCAGGAAAGAAAATCAAAAGAAAATGGTATAAATCAAAATCACTGTAACAGAATTGAAAAGCACCTTAATAGGCTTATCAACTGGGAAAAATAAATTAGCTTAAAGTTCATTCATTATAAATTTATGGAGAAATGCATAGAAAAAAGGAATAATGATAATAATAAAAGAGTAGAAGATCCAGTTAAACTATGGACAATTATAAAAAGTATAATTTACATACAAAGGGAATATCAGAAGGAAAAGAAAGAAAATGAAGAATTATTTGAAGCAATAATAACAGAAAAATTTCCAAAATGAATGATGTAAACCAAATTATAGGTGTAGGGGTTCAAAAGAGTACCAATCAAAAAAATCTAGGCATATACTACAATCAAACTGCAATAAATAAAACACAAAGAAAAAAATTTGAAAGAAGTTAGAAGAAAATAATAAATTACATACTGTAGAGAAAAAGGATAAGAATTAAAGCATATTTCTCTTAAAATGTGCTATCAAAAATGAAAATTATGTAAATATTTAAAGGATTGAAGGAAAAAGACAAATGCAATCTAGAATTCTATATCCAATGGAGTTAGCCTTCAAAAATAAGGCAAAATAAAGATTTTCTTAGGGAAGTACTGATGGTCTTCTCATCAATAGACGTACCTTGAAATAAAATTTCAAAAATGTTTTAGGAGGAAGGAAAATGACATGCACATTGACTACTGTTATTTGAAGTTGGATATGGATTTGTTTAAAGGGCATGTGGAAAACTCCATGTTAACCAGAAATTTTTTCAGTAAATATAATTGATCAACTAATAGAGGAATGAACGTAGAAAGACAGAACATGCTTCATAAACAACAGAGGAAATGATACAATAAGAAAAAAATCAAAGAATAGAAACATAAAAGTTGTAGCTCACATTGAACCAACTACATAAAAATTCTTTTAAATTTGAATATTCTATCAATTAGAAGACAGGAATTGAAATTCTTATCAAATTATGAACTAAAATGGTCACAGAATTAGAAAAACAATCCTAAAGATCACATGTAACCCCCCCAAAAAAACTCAAAAAACAAAATACAAAAGAACCCAACTCTGCGTAGTCAATGCAAACTTGAGCAAAAATAACACCAAAAATATATGCAGATGACATAAGCAGATGAAAAATGATCAAGGTCATCTACCACCAAGAAATTCCATATTAGAACAATGTTGAAACATTACCATCAGAATAAGTAAAACTAAAAAAAAAATCAAACTAAGGTATAAAGCCAAACTTTGTCAAATGGTGGTGAGAATGTGAAGCCACAGAACTTGTATATATTATTTATGGGAATCCAAAGTGGTCCAATCACTTTGAAAGACAGATAGTTTTCTGTAATTCTCAACGTAGTCTTACTACACAGTCCTCCAATTGTGCTCCTGGTTATTTGCCCACCTTTTCTGTTAAGTTCACACAAAAGCTTGTGTAGGAATATTTATGAAAATATTATCCATTATCTCCCAAACCTGGAAGCTACCAAGATGTCTTTCAATAGTGAATGGATAAACATGCTGTGATATATCCAATGATAAACATGGAACTATCAAACCATGACGAGATGTGGCTGAATTTTCAAGTGAAGGAAGCTGGTCTGAAAAAATTACACTCCACATGATTTCAATTACATGACAACTGGAAAAGCTAAATCTACAGACAGGAAAGAGATCAGTGATCACAGCAAGAAAAGGAGAAGAGTGGAATAAATTAAATTCAGGGTTTTCCAGTGTGGTGAAACTATTCAGTATAATACTGTAATGCTGGATATGTAATATGTATTTGTCAAAACACAAAGAAGCACAGTGCAAAGAATAAAAAATACACAAAATTTAAAAATCATTTAGGAGTTTATGACATCTGAGGATGGAATTCAGTATGTGACAAAAAAAAAAAAACTTTGCAAATATGTAAACTAAATTCACCGAACTTGGTGGGGAGAAGAGGTGCTGACTTGAGTCAATTTTGAAGTGGAGTCTGTGAGACTAATACAAAGGAGCTGCACAAAGCACTGTGTGCAGTGGTTAGAGTATGTTTCTGTGATGAGTTAGTAATTCTGATATTGCTGTGCATGTATACTGGAATAAAATAAAGAATTGGATAGCATGGTGGGAGCTTGCTTTCTGACTCTTGAAATGAGATTTACAGAGAAGCTTAGGAAGGGTGCTGAAATGATCAGTTTGATAGTGGACTATAGTTGTGGGATATACCAAAAGCAGTATGTAGAGGAAAATTTATAGCATTGAATGTGTATATTAGAAAAGAAAAAATATCTAAGATCAATCATCTAAATTTTCATCTGAGAAAACTAGAAAAAGAAGAAATTACATCTGTTATAGGAAGAAAAGAGATAAAAACTAGAGCAACAAATCAATGAAACTGAGATGAGTAATAGAAATCAATGAAAAAAACCCAGCTCTTTAAAAAAAACAATAAATTTTATAAGCCTCTCACGAGGGATATTAAGAAAAAAGAAGACAAAATACTAGTAGGAGAAGTGAAAGAGGACATCTCTGTAGATACAATGACTATTTAAAGCATAATAAAGGATATTATGAACAACTTTATGCTTATAAATTTGATAACCTGGGTGAAATAAACCAATTCCTTGAGAGGTCCATCTGCCATAAATTGCAAACAAGAAACAGTCATAGTACTCATTTATCAATTAAAAAAAATTGAATCACTAACCAATACTACAGCACCAAAGTAGTTGATTTCACTGGTGAATTTATAAAAGATTTAAGGAGGAAATTGTACCAGTTCTCTTTAATCTGTTCCAGAAGGTAGAAGCAGAGGGAATGCTTTGTATTTAATTCTATGAAGCCAAATACCTACTACTAAAACCAGAAGAGAACATTACAAGTAAACCATAGACTAATATCTCATGAACACAGATGTAAAATACTTCAAAAATATTAAAATTCAAATCCAATAATTTATAAAAATGTTCTTATGCCATGAACAAATGGGATTCATTCTGATTATGCAAAACCAGTTCTGCATTTAAAATCAGTTAATGTAACTCATCATAGCAACAAGATAATGAATAAAAATCCCATAATCCTATCAATAGAGATTAAGAGCATCTGACAAAAACAGCACCCATTCATGATAAGAGCTCTTGGCAAACCAGTTATGTAGGGGAACTTCCTCCACTAGATAAACAGTTTCAAAACTCTACAACTGGAATATAGATACACAAAGTAAGGTAATACTAATAACAGAAGGGAGATTAGTAGAGTAGTAAAGAGGATTGGGGGAGGAAGGAGGGAAGGGAAAGGGAAGACACTAAATAACATTGTACTTAATGGTGAGAAAATCAGAACTTTCCCACCAAGATGAACAACAAGGCAAGGACATCACTTTCACACCCACTTTTCTACATTGGGCTGGGTTTCCTCCCTAATGTATTTAGACAAAGGGAAATAAAAGGCATACAGACAGGAGAAGAAGAAATAAAACTGCCTTTGATTGCAAGTGACATGATTGTCTATGTAGAAAATCCAAGAGAATTTGCAAAAACAGAACTAAGCAATTTTAACTAGATTGCAGGACACAAGGTTATAAGTCAATTGCCTTCCTGTGCAATGGAAAGTGGGAATGTGGAATTTACAATACATTGTCACTTACATTAGCATTCAAATAGTGAAATACTTAGGTATAAGTCTAACAAAATATGTACAAGTTCCCCATGAGGAAAACTCATAAAAAAAATAACAACAACAACAACAAAGTAACTAAATAAATTAAGTGGTATTCTATGTTCATGGATAGGAGGACTCAATGTTGTCAAGATGCCAGTTCATCCCAGCTTGATTTATACATTCAATGAAAGCACAATCACAGTAGATTCCTTTTTGGATATTCATAAACTTACTCTAAATATTGAATGGAGAGTCAAAAGTTCAAGAATAAGCAACTTAGTATTGAAGAAGAATGAAGTTAGAGGACCAATGATACCTTAATGCATAAGTTATCATTAAGCTTCAATAATCAAACATACTACAATGCCTACAGAAAATGACAGTGTACTGTATATTTTAAAAGGCTAGAAGAAAGGAATTTGGATGCTTTAATAAAAATTGTTAAATAAATGAAGATAGATGTATTTTACCTGATTTAAACAAAATGTAATAGGTTTATATTTATATGTATACATTTATATAAGTCTATATCTATCTTTATAGATATCTTGAAATAACACATGGAATCCTATACATATCTACAGTTTTTATGTGTTAGTTAAAATTAATTTAAACTTCTATAAAATAAAATTAAAAGACAGTGTACTGATGGTGAAAGAATAGTAAAGTAGATCAATGAAGCAGAATAAAGAATTCAGACATAAACCCACACCTATGCTGTCAACCGCTCTTTTTTTGGTTTTGTTTTTGAATATTTTAAACGTACTTAATTATAAAATAAAAGAGATACAGATAAACAAACATAGGGTTTAACTATGTCAAGTTGAACACCACAAGAGACAGAAATTAAAGGAAAGAGAAGAACTTTGCCAGCCAACTCCTTAACAAAGGGGAAAAGGCAAAACAACCAAGGACAGATCATTTTTTCAAGAAGTGGTGATGGAGTAAGTGGATATCTTCATGCAAAAAAAAAAAAACAATAACAAAAAATAAAATAAAACTCTAGTAATAAACCTTACCTCTTTCACAAAAAAAAAAAAACTTAAAATGAATCATAGACCTAAAGAAAAATGCAAAGGCAAAATTACAAAACTCTTAGAAAATAACACAGGAGAAAACCTAGATGAGCTTGGCTCTGGCAATGACTTTTTAGGTGGAACACAAAGGCATGACGTACAAAAAATAATCGAAAGTTGTGTTTTGTTAAATTTAATAAATCGGTGCCACCAAAGATGACATAAAGAAAATGAGAGAACAAAAAAGGTTGGAAGAGAAAGCAAAAACACATCTACATGTGATAAACACCCGTTATCCAAAATATACTAAGAACTCTTAAGAATCAAGAACAAGGAAAAAAACAACCTGAATAAAAAATCAACCAAAACACTGAATAAACTCTTGCCTAAAATGATATGCAAACGGCAAGTAGCTACATTAAAAGATGCTTAACATCACATATTTTTGAAAATTTCAAATTAAAACAAAAAAGATACCATTAGATACCTATTAGGATGATCAAATTCAAGACTCTGACAATACAACAGGCTGGTGGGACATGGGACAATGAGAACTCTCAATCACAGCTGAAGTGAATGCACAATGATATTTTGAAAAACAATTTGGTGATTTCCTATTCATTTAACAATTCATCAATTGTACTCTTTAATATTTAACCAAATGAATAAAATCTTATGTTCACACTAAAATCTGCACACAGATGTTTATGGTAACTTTTTTCATAATTGTCAAAACTTTGAAGTAATCAATATGTCTTTCAGTAGGCAAACTGGTACATTGTGTTATAGTCAAACAGAATATTAGTTGGTGCTAAAAAAGTAAACTATTAAACCATGAAAAGACATGGAGGAAACAAATGCACATTACTATGTAAAAGAAGACTACATGCTACAGTATGTCATGTAGTTGGATTCATATAGTATGTAGCTTCTAGCTTCTGTTATTTGGTAATGTGTTGGAACTAGCTGCAATTATATATCATCCCATATCAAACTCTGTAAAATGAAAAAGAATGGAGACAGTAAAAATAGCAGTGGCTGCCAGGGTTTACTGGGCAAGGCAGGAATGAATAGTTGGAACACAGATTGGTAGGGCAGTGAAACAATTTGTTCTACAGTGGTGGATGCATGGCATCATAAACCTATTGCTTATCCAATGGCAAGAGTGACCTCTGATGTAAACTATGGGCTTTGGATAATAAGTACATGTAGGTGTAAATTCATGGTTTACAGCAAAGGTACCACGGTTGTGTGGAAGATTGAAAGCAGAAGAGGTTATGCATGTGTGTGAAGGGGGTTATGAGAAATCTCTATACTCCCTGCTCAATATTTCTGTCAAACTAAAACTTCAGAAAACAAAGTTCATTTTTTTTGATAAAATGCAATGTTGTGTGGCTGAATATTCTAAATAAAATTTTAGTAAAAATTAAGGTCAACAATTTTTTTGAATTTTTAAACGTATATTGCCATGAGGCATAAAACTATAAAACAAGTAATGAGATATCCAAATGATTTTCATGTGATTGACAATTAGATTTCCAATTTATAAATAATCGTAAGAAGTTGCTGGTTCTTTAAAAATGAAATTCCTACAGTATAAATCAAAGCACTTCTGGTCATAGTAGCAACTGACACAAAATTGAAACACAAGATGAGGTTTATAAATGTTGCCAAGAAATCAAGCTGAGTTTACAGGAAATTTAAGCTGACATTTGAGACACAGTTTGTGATTTAAGGTTCAAGTTGAAAATGATTGGTTGTTTTTTATTGTGTAGCTTGAACTGAGTGGAATCAAGCAGTTATAGGACAAGTTGCTTTCATTTGTTCTTCAGGTTCACAACCTTTCTGAGCTGGGATGTGATATATGAAACCAGAGGCCATGCCGAAAGCCATGAAGAAATATTTCTTCTATTCAACATAAAGTAATGTAGAAGGTAAATAATTATTGACCATTTCTACAGGAAGCTTTAAGCACTTTGTTTTTCCTCTATTTTCTTATTTTTTTATTCCTATAGAGCTACTCATAAGATTATAGCTTAGTTATATTCCTTTAGAATAGGGCTACTTAGCTGATGACATAAAAATGTCAAGGACTAAATTATTGGGATTAACAGAGCAGATGTCATCAATACCTAGATGTGCTCTTATGTATAGGATAGTATACAAACCATTTTTAGTATTCATATATCACAATCTAAACTGATAGAGAAAATGCCTATGTTCATTTGTTTATTCATTTACTCAATGTTGATTTATTGAGCACTTTTTATGTGCCAGGTGCTATTCTGGGATGCAATATTGAGCAAAGGAAGAATCACCAAGCCGTCATGAAGATTACTGTTGACTCCAAGAGATAGGCATTAATCAAAACATGACTTGTAATGATAAGGACTAAGAAGAGGCAATGCATTAGGCTGCAATGATAGATATTTGGCCTAGAGAAGTAAGGAAATACTTATTTAAATAAAAAATACCAAGCTGAAGTCAAAGATTAAGTAGAAGTTAATTTGTAGAAGAGTACAGAAGAGAATATCACAGGCAGACAATATTCAGTAAAATGCACCGACATACACAGGGCTTAATATAAGATTTTTTGTTAATATGTAACAATAAATAATAGAATAATTGTTTATAAAATACTATGATTGGATTTGCATTAGATATGTATTTTGAACTCCAAATTATTAAATTGGCTCTGTTAGGGAGGTGAGATCAGGAGTAAGTCTTTATGTTTACTATTTTTCTAAATAGAGCTATAATACTTTCACATAATAGAAATATCATACAGAAAACAAGCAAAATAATTTAATTATTGCTATCATGTTTTGTCAAATAGTTTGTATCCCTGTTCCTTTATTTAAAAATAAATTTAGCATTCAATGCCTTATTTTTAATCAAAGAAAGCTGATTTTTTCTCAAAAAATATTATATTCTTTTTAAAGTTCCCATTTATGATTTGCCATGCTTGGCATAGAGGACAGCCTCATAAGGAAAAGGGGTGCAGGATCCTCAGATGGGCCTCCTGACCATTCTGAATGCTCATTATCAGCCCAATTATCCCCTGATAATTGGCCTGCCTGTGGGAATAACAGGCACGGATGACTTCACTCAGCGCTGACATATTCTCAGCATCCTACACATTACATTCTGAACTTCTTAACTTTTCCATAAATAAGTAAAGAATTGGATTCTAGCTTTTATCATACTTTATTTGCTCAACACTTAACTTCCTGTGACTACTGGAGGGTAGGTACACTGATGAGGTCCTGGGTGTACTCTTTGTTTGTGGTAAACCTTGTAGTGTTGGTGATAAATCTTATGTGAAGTCCAGCTTTCTCATTTTGTCTGTATACAACTTGTTTAAAAGGAAAAAAGTCTCCCTTCTTGGACTCTGAAATTTACTCATAAAATAACACCCATAGAATGGAGTGACTTGGCTTGTTAATGCCTACCAGCGTTTCAACACTTCTAGCTAGTTGGCTGGTATCCAAATGAGTCTAGGGAATGGCCAAGCAACAAAATAGTGATGGAATTTTTCAGAGGATAGGGTATTTGCTTTTGTGTGTTTCTTGAAATAATTAGGTTGAATTGGGTTAATATGGTATAGTGCTTTAAAGGTTCCAATTTGAAACTTTAAAATGTCCTCATTTTATATGTCTAGAGCTCCTGAAAATTGTTAGTAGGCTAAGAATGTTTGTATTCTTTATGTTCCCCTTTTTAAGCTGTATAAATTTATCTGTTAAATAAATAATTTGCACACTGGCCAGAAACCAAGTGGACAAACTGTACTCACTAACCCTTTAATACTTGGTTCCTTTGTATGGTGACCTAGCCCATTATTAGATAATGAAAGAGTGTATGAGAAAGTGGGAGATTATTTATGATGGAAACAAAATGAAACTAATGGGACAAGATTTGAAAGCTGTGATGCATGAAAGGTGCTATGCAGGCAGCTCTGGCACCATGACAAACAGAGATAAAGGCTCAGTGGGAAGCGACAGTGTGAACATGACTATGAAGAAGAAAGAATGGATTTCCTGAATGAGTCCTTGCCATCTGGTGTTTGTTTAATACACAATGAAGGTCAAATGGCTACTGATCCTTTTTTCTATAGTCCAGTGACTACAAGAATGAGAGGAATCAATGAGTTTATCGATATGTCTGGAAAGGACTCACCATATGATCTGATTGAGTCAATAAAACTCAAGTACCTTGTCATTACCCTTTCAAATGTGGTAGATCTATTACTACAATTCTGTTTTAGCTTGTTTTTTCTTTTAACTAATTTTCTGCATCAAATGTGACAGGTACTGTTTTTCAGAATTAATGTCATGAAGTGTTGAATTTCATATGTGTGCTTGGTTAGTAAGAAAGTCAGGAGGGAAGACTTAAAAAGCTGAACATTTCTCCTATCTGCAAATAGATCTGACATTTATTTATGTTGGATGATGATGGATGAAAGAAATCTTTTTTATTTCACTGTGCCTTTTCTATGTTTGAGATTGATTATGCACCTACTTTGTGTAATTATTCCTAAGGGACATATTAACTTTTGGTGAAATATGTTTGTAACGTATTATATGTAAACAGCATACGCTTTGGGGAAGTCACATGTAGATGGAACATATTACTTTACATAATGTTCTCTTTCCTACAGGTTGGTCCATTATTGCACTTCCACAGAATGGTCTTGGAACTCTTACCTTCTGCTGCTGAAGTTGCAGGGTTTTCGGTTGAGCTATTTTTCAAAGACTAAAATAAAAGATATTTTTCTCACATTAATATTTCTCAGCTGCCATGAAAACAGGGATAGGAGAAGCCAAAAATAGAGGAGCCAGCTGTGGGAGGCTGCCTTTTTTTTTTTTCAGGACAACTCAGAAAAGTCTTTCAAATTCCTTTCATAGGGAGTGTTAATGCAAATACTTTTTCACGTGCCTGCGTGCTGTAGTTTAGAAGCCTATAAACACTCAACGATGACAGTGAATGTTATTTGTTGTAGAGGCAGTAGAATTGTGAAGTTCTTCTCTGGGATAGGTTCATTCTTTTCATTTAGAAAAGACTCTCAGCATTACTGAAGCTAGCTAATTAAAATAGAAGTGGGGTAAAAATGGGAAAATTATTTTCCTCCTCTAGTAGACTCACTGTGTTTTTTCCTAGGTGACAAACATTTTGTTGGTGTTTTGACTTTTTTCTCCCGGAGTGTCAAAGTTCTACATACTCCCATGACTATGAAAAGATATTATCCATCATTCTAGTGTACAGGGGCACTGTATGATATTTTGGGCTTGTTGTCTAATCATTTTTCTTTATGTAATTGAGATAATGATATAAATACAATTTTATAATGTGCTGCACATTGCTTAATATTTTATCTAAATACTTTATGTCCATGAAACCTTCCTGACCTTCTGTTTTACTTCAATACAATGTTGTTTCCTCCTTGGTGTGATTGTGAGATTGTCTTTTAACAGAGTGCCTTTAAAATGGGTGTTTGTATATTTCTATTCACCTGCTATAAAAACTTATAAACAAGAACCTTCTTTTTTTGTTTTTTGCTGCATAAAAATTGAATCTAATAATGAAAGTTATAGACAATGACAGATATTTGCCTAACAGTTAGAAATTGCCCGTCTACTGGAGATATTAAGTAAGTCAAAGGGTTGATGTAACGAAATAGTGTAAGAGTGTGTCCTATACTTTGTAGAAATTTGGATTAGTACCTAAAAGGGCCATTATACCTTCAAGATACTAATATGCTGTTTGAGCAATAGATTAACTGCTTAATGGTTAGACCTACTTAGCCCTAAAATATGATGCCAATGAGGACATATGGTTCATTCCTTGACATACAATGACATTGGCATCTTTGATCAACTAGTTATCATTTAGAGGGCCATGTACATTCAAAAGGCCTCAGAAGCCTTTGTGGCAGTGCCGTCATGAAGGTTGACAGGCCAGTGTGACTGTGGATGCTTTGCTTACCCTTTCAGCTAACTTAGAAGATAACTGGATTCAATTGGAGCTTGCAAATCCTGAGTACAGAAATTACTTTCAGATTAATTGCCTTGGATTTTCTCAAGGTGAAAGGTGCAATAGAAATGTCAAAATGTGATTACTGTTATTATATTTTTGTTATCAACCAATAGCTTTACCTCTTATGACTCATTTATTCAAAAGTTGGCATAAAACTAAGATGCAGCTTTGTACTCAAACTTTAAATAAAGAAAAAGTAAATTTTGGATTTATAGCATAAATAGACTTCATCACATATAATTTCTTTCAAATCCATGAATCTTAGCTGAATGGCTATTTTGCCTGCTGTTCTTTTTTATTTTGAAACAAAAATTATGTGGGTACATATTGTTTTAACATACGGATGTTGGGATTATGTAAATGACTAGCATTTTTAACTATAAGAAATCTTGATTATGTTTTACTATACTTTCTTGTCATTTTAAAGGATGTGATTCATTAAATAACAATGTGGTTCTTCATCTACTTTTCATATTTTTTTAGCCTTACATTGTAAAGACTGACTTTTAAATAATCATTCTCAGAAGAATAACTTGATATTAAATCATTTTGGCAAAAAAAATGCTGAGCAACTCTCTGTGATCTACATATGGCATAATCCATTAGTCATATTTACTAGAGATATCGCTTCTCAAAGTTAACTTCCTACCTATTTTCACTGCTCTTTATATCTGGTATAAGCCAAGAACATTTCTTAGTCTTAAGTACCATTAAGAGTTCAAAGTCTCCCATTAAAAACAATTATAAGAGAAAGAAGGTTGATTTCTATTTACATTGTTGTTTTATTAAATCTGATACCTGAATTCATCAGCCCACCATGAAAACATCTATGTCTAGAGCTTATGGGTGATTAATATTTCATATTGACAAAGTCACAAAGGTTGTCAATTCCATTCTGGAATATCATTGATTTGGATCACGTGTACCCTATGCTTCTTTGTGGAAATAATTTTATTTAAAGTTGCATTTTTTCAAAAAGATTCTATGCATGATATATTACAAATATAGTTTGTAGGTTGTTTTGTAATTTTCAACATCATTATTAGTGCCCCAGGCTAAACCCAGTTCCATGATTTTGCTTTCAGTATTGGGGGAAATTATCTGTGCAATCTAACTCAAAGTCATTGCTGGTGGTACTGTGGGTGGAAAGGGGAAAGACTGCAGGCACTGTTGATTAGAACCAGCAATAGTATGGTAAATGGTAGACCTGTACATACAAAGTCAAATGTTAATCGAAGATTATTATACTGAATGAATATGAATTCTGTAATTCACCTGGAATTTGTCAGGTTCACCTATTGAAAGTATCAGTTATGAAGTCTTATTCTATTTCATTGACATGTTTAGGGTATCTGATCAGAAATGGATAGGAGGGCTGGAGTAATGGCTCAGCAGGACCCCAGTTCAAACCCCAGCTTCACATACACAACTGTTCTGGAGCAACGAAAACCAGATGAAAAACTAAATAAAGTTGATTCTCTCTCTCTCTCTCTCTCTCTCTCTCACTGTCCTTCTTATTCTTTAAAAAAAATAACAAAGAAATAGATAGGAAATCAGTGGTATCAAGGAGTATTTGAATGACTTAAGTCTTGAAGGAAATTCCATTGAAATTTATGTAATTGAGGTAAATTTACATCTTTATTTTTAAGATATATCTTTTACCAGAAGATAAGATTTGCTTTTTTCAACTAATATTTAATTTAAAATTCATATTAAAACAGTCTTCTCAAGGTAAATTACATGTAGTTCAAACACCATGTCTGTTTGGTGCATGTCATTGTATTTTATAGTAGTTTCCTAGAAAGAAATTAAGAACTTAATGAGTAGCATATTTTTCCTGAAAAACATCGTAGCTCAGTTTTTTGGACAAATCATCTGATGGCTTTGTAGAAAGGGATGGTAATTTTTATTTTAGCCAATATTGAAATGAATGATATTTATAAGTATATATTTCATATGTATTATAATATTTTGCATTTCACATGTATTTGATATATACAAATATCTGAAAGACTGTTCTCTTTGTTTGCCTGATGTTTGCCCAACAAGGGTCCAACTAATGGGCATTCTAAGAGCACAAAGACTGAGTAGGAAGATGACCAGAGAGGATCAGACAATTAACCCCAAGAAGTTGGGTTCAGTGCCCTTATTGGAGGATTAGAGAGATAAAATAAGGTCATTTCTCTTGCATAGAAGAAGACAGAAAGGTCAATAACTGAGAAACATGGACAGGGAAAAGAGGAAGAAAATACATGGTGCTACTTTTCATTTCCTGCTCTGTGACAAAGGTCAACATGATAGCACTTTCTGAACTTCGAAGATGTGATCGGCCTTTTCAGAGACGTGAGTTCCTAAAGTCTTTTACTAAACTTCCTTCAAGTAACAAAGCTCATTTAAGAATAAACTTATAAAGCAAAAGGGTCCTTGAATCCTTGCAGACAAATTGCCATCCAAACTAAGAAATGGAGAATGACTCTGGATATCCTAATAGACTACAACTATATTAAACAATATGGTCAATTTACAGACAAATTATAAGGCTTTATTTTCTCAAAATAATGTCAAAATACATTCATTAGAATGCATTTACAAAAATTACACCTGCTAATTTTCAGTGAAATACAACATCTACCAAAAATGTCTATATACTTAAGTTTAGAATAAGATATGGATTTTTTTTCTATTCAAAGTAACTGTTTTACCTAAATGTCATAAGTAGTATTATTTGGTTGTAATTTTAAAGAGTTTGAATACTTTCTCACAATAAATATCTTAGTTTTTCCAAAGTCCCAACTACACATGAATCTAAGAGTGATACATAAAGGGGAGTGGTCTACTTGAATTAAAGACTAATTTCCATTTTATGCTCATTGTTATTTCATCTGGTTTTTAAACCCTTCTTTGGATCTTACAATCTGGCCGTGGAAAATCCTGCTAATTTTCTGAACTTTCCCAGGTATTTTTGTTATTTTATATCATTGTTTAATTTTGTTTATTATCTGGCAGTTAAGGTAATCTCTGTCTACGTATATATAAGTGCATGTCTGTATATATATTCATATATATATATATATATGCACAGACACACACACACACACACACACACATAGACACACACACACATATATCCATACAGATGCACACACACATATACATATGGATAGGAAGACCATTGTATACTTCATGATACCAAGGTTTGTCCGTTCCAACTCAAATTAAAAGATATCAATGCGTATTGTATGGCAGTCAGCAGTATATGTCTTGTTATCTGCAAAGATACAAACTGATATAGGTTTTTGTAGGAGGTATAGTCTTTTTAAGTACATCGATTTCTACCATTTTTACTGCCTTTTCCATTTCCTAACACTACTAAGTCAGGTCCTAAGAATTAACTGTATTTGTAAGAAAAACTTTTAAAAATTTGGAAATCACTCAATTGAAGAAAATACCTTTACTTAACCAAATCAGAAGGGGAAACAAGTTTAGAAATTGCTTGGAAATTGCATATATATTTGAATTCTAGTGAAGTTGACAGTCAAAAATTAGGTTTATTTCCTGCCTTGTTTGAGGTATATGCTAACTGAGTTAATATAATTCATTTTTCACTCATGGAAATCTTATGACTTCATTTTTAGAAATAAGCTCAAATGTAGTTGTCCCCTGATTGAGTGACTAAGGCAGTGACTTTACCATGGTATATTGTGGAGGAGAAAAATATATCGATGAGTCACAGAAAGTTTTAATGAAAGCACAGATTTTATTCCACTTAGTGACTCATTTTTGACTTTTCTTTCTGTGCTTACTTGAAATGTTTCATTTCCCCTCACTCAAAGCAAAGAGAGCAGAGGCTGAAAGACTATGAATTTATTCTTTCCTCACTTCACAAAAGGCAAGGAGCTAAGGACCCTAACCAGGGAAGCTTTTCCTAACTGAGGTCCATCACAGAGTTCTCTCATCCTCCCTTCTTTAGAGAGGATGCTAAAACAATTATCAGGTCTCAACTCAGGTTCTTCAAAGACTGATTGTGATAAAATCAGAGCTCTGATTTTAAGCTCCTACTAATACTCTTGAAATAATTAATGAGCTTGTTTCTGTGTACAGACCTGCTCTCCATCTTCTCTTTGTGAAATTGTGACAGCCTTCCTGCCTCACTGGCAACTCAGGTTGGCTAGTGAGTAGGTTGAACAACTGTGGTGTGTGTGTGTGTGTGTGTGTGTGTGTGTGTGTGTGTGATGATGTTGGTGAATGATTTATAATAATCTTATTCAGACCAATGAGCAATTTTCTGCTATTTTGACACTTTTGTCATATTTTGAAAAACATATTGCCAATCCCAAAGGAACTAGTCTAATTCTTTTTTTCAGAAAGGTCTGATCTATTAATAGGTGATACACAAAATGTATTCTTCCTATTCTGAGAGATATGAGCTTAAGCGAGTAGGATACACATTTTTTTTTCAGTTTTAAGTCACATGGCACGAGTATAAGATAAAAATATTATATTTAACAGTGTCAGGGGAAATATATTTGGCAAGCATCAAGATTCTTCTGAGGATTATAAAGCTGTTTTGCATTACAGATAATATAAATAGGAAGATGATAAAATTGCCTCTGTTTAGTTGCCAGGTCATGCTAACAATTATAAAACTTCCTAATCTGTGAAAGTCAAATATATGTATTTGAAACTCATAATTTTTTCATTCTATCATGTACCAAATATGCTGACTACATTCTCTATTTTATAATAATATATCATTTTAGAATATATACTAAAATGTGGATAGATAGTAAACCTACTGATATTGTTTGGGGTCAGTTATCTTCTTAAGACACACAAGTATAAAGGGAAATTAATTTTAAAAGGGAATGTAACTAATATTTGTTATATAATAGTCTTTCTTAATTATAATAATTGCTATAACACAAAATCTCACCAGCTAATGAAGTTTTGAGTGGCATAAAAAGTAGCTTCTAGTAATAGATACAGAAATATGCAAATCAGCTAAATCCAAGTATATGCTAATTGGCCAACACACCTCTCATTTAACCAACAGTGAGCTGTTCCACAGTATCTGGAAATCAAATGGGTGACTGTGTAGGTGCAAATGCATCTCTAAATTAATTTTCCAATAATAGACAATCTCTAACAAACAGAAACTTGGAAAAATAAACAAGCATAAGGGCAGAAGGATATTTTGTGTGTGATTTTAATAAGTATGATGTTTTTCATGTTTAGAGCTGTGGAATTTCATCAACCACACAAAGCATAACAAAAGTAAACTTTGACTAAGGTTTCCTACACACAATGAGCTTTTGTGTCACTACAAATAATTCATTCTCTTCCTAACTATGAACCACACTGCCATAAGGGCAATGCATCTAGTGCATGTGTTTTATTAAAAAGCAATTTTATTTTTCCCAGAGTCGTTATCAATTCTAAGAGTATGGCACGTGTTCACACAGTGTTTACTAGATCTGTGCACACACACACATACATGTATTTATTTTTTCTAAAGTTTCATTAGAATAAAAAAAGAGTTCATCAATAGTGTGTCAAGAAATTATTGGGATACATGAAGATAAATAAGGATAAGTGATAATATGTTTCCTTCATCTTAGTATCTGCAGTTTATTCAAAGAATCATTAAGCTTAAAGCATTTTAGTTATATATTAATAAAAATTATATAAATTATATATCAGGAAACTATTTATAATTTAAAAACTTGTCAACCCTCACACAATTATCCGTATCTGTATTTAAAAATATATTTAGCATTTTTAACCTTTATATGGCATATGAAATACTCAAATGGAATTGAAACAAATTTCTGATGATAGAATTCAAGGCAAGGTGTTTCTAAAACAGTGGACAGAATTGACAAAGCTATAGACTTCTATAAATGTTCTTCTTAATTTAAATTTTATCCTCAAGCATATAATAGATGTCTAAGAATCAATAAATGTATAAATTGTATGCATGCATGGTTGATGTATTTGCTATATTATATTAAATAATAAAATTTTACTTCAACATATATGAGGATGTTTTAAGATATGAAGAAAACAGAAGTCACAGATTATAGGCATGAAAATGTGAAACTTTCCTTTGTACTGAGTTCTTCAAGTAACACTCACACTTACCATGTTTTCATCCACAGAGCAGAATCAAAGGAGATATAGCATTGTACATGAGGCTTGTATAAACATTTGGCAGAGAAAAGTAAAGACAAAACAGACACCATTTTACTAGGGTTAAAATATTTAAGAAATTTCTCTCTTTTTGTCTCTTATTCATAATTTTTACTTCTTTGCCAAAAGTTTTTGTGCTGTGTTTAGTAATTCTAACTTTTACAGAGAGGATGATTTAGAAAATTCAATCATGTTGTTGCAAGCATAACAGCTATGGATATTATTTCATTAAAATATATATTGAGTCACAAATAAGTTTACTGAGATGCTGATGCTAAGATATGAAATGTGGGCCTTGGTTACATAGATGGTGAAATGAAATTGTCTTCCACTGGGTCCAGTAGGCACATACCTGGTACATCACAGATGCTCATCACAATAATTAACGACTATCGGTGCTAGCATCATACAGAAATTTGAAAGCATCAAGTGATTTTTAAATGACACTTGCATTATGACAAGTGGACTAAAGAATGTGTTTACTTTCATATTGCTTAAATATCAAGGGCAAACTGGTTGGCAGATGACACAACAGATGTTAATTCTAGTCCTCTCTTCCTTCCAACCCAGAATTTTCACAGCAATTGGAGGGCTCAGGTTGCTGAAACAGTTCAATCCATAGTTAGACCCTGTCTCTACCAGTTAGATGTGAATGATCTCCTATAGTAGAAATAACTCTTTTAACAGGATTTGTAAAGAAATGAACTTTTATTTAAATATATATTGGAAATAAGTGGGTGTGTTGGTAAGAATGCCATTGATGTTACTGCATAATATATTGGCTTAGGAATAAAATATTGGCACTTTAAATAGCATTCTGAGGTTAAGTCTGAAAGCAAGGTCTCTTTGCTTACACAAATACCTTTAAAAGAGGGTAATTAGTGACCAGTGGCTCAGAAGACCTCTGTCTTGAGAGGTTATGCCTAAGCCTCTTGAAGATTCTCCATGTAAACAAGTCAGATCAGCATCACTCGTTATCCCTCCTTTGTTTACTTGGAAAAAGGTTCAAACTATTTAATGAGAGGATTACCCATACTTCAACTCTATTGAAAAAGATTAATTGATATTTTCCTGTTGGAGGTTTCACCACTTGCATTTGGCTTCCACCCTCCTATTGTTACTGATGCTGTGATCAACAGAGCAAAGTTACTTAAAGGTTATCCAAATTTCACAACTTAACAGTACCCAAACTAATTATATTTTTTTCTTAGTAATAGACATCGAGTTCCAAGAACTGTTAACTTGATTGAAGAGACTGCTTTAAACTTTACTTATCTGAACAGAAAATTTTATGACTAAAATCTGGCTATTTTGGATAATATCACTAACTATATTGTAAATGAGGTAGAGCACCTACTCAGAATGGATTATTAAAACCTAGAGCCAAATTTGTGTGAAAATGTAAAAATAATGTATTTTCCAGGATAATATATATAGAAGATATAGAAACACAATTTCACTATCTTACCATCTTCATCATAACGCAATATAAAAAACAAGACTCCCATCATTTTGAGATACAATTCTGTGATAGAAATCTTTACAAAAATTTTCCCCAAAAATGTGTGTATTATGGACATATGGCTGCATATTTGGATAACACCATTTGCATTTTTCAAACTTGCATTTTTTTAAGCACTAGCTTGGCTTTTGCTGTCAGAATGGCAAACTGCTAGAGTATTCATCTGAAATTCTTAGTTTAACTCTTTGTCACTTTAACATTTTCTATAATGCTAATATGTTCACCTTTCCTTTAAAAAGTATTCTAATATGTTAGAGGAAATAAAATAGGAAAGACTTTTCAAATCATAAAGTTTAATAATAGGAAGAGTCACATCATAGTGTGAAAAAAAAAGGATAATGTCAAAATCCGATTTACGAAAAAAATGCTTTTAAAAATTACTCAGGGAAAAAAAAAAAGAGTGTTAAGATGATTTTATTTCAGAATAATTCCCTGGAAGGTTTTGTGATTTTTATACTTTTCTAGGGTTATTTTATAAAAGCAGTTTTAGTTCCTGATCATTTAAGCTTTATAGTCTAGAATATAGGATACAAAAAATGATAATGAGAAAATAAAGATAAAAACAACCCTGATATTAGGAACTTGTAGAGATTATACTTTCAAGGGAAATAAAATTTCATTTGCTGCTTGCTTTCTAGCATGCATTCTTACATTCCTTTATGATGAAAATTTTCACTTAAAAATGGGCCATATTGTGCACATGGCTATGTTACATCACTCTAACACACACTTATTCCAATACCCTCCACCTTCAAAAAAAACAACCCAAGGGAATCAAGTATCTATTTATAATTGAGTATTTTACCTATCATATAATTTATACATATAAAAATTGTTATCTAAGGAGCATGCTTTCACTTGATTAAATTTCATATAAATCATACCTTCAAATTGACATTACCAATAATTTTTAAATTTTCAGGTAAGCACCACAAATGTTCACATTCCATATTCTATATGTTAAAATATGCACTATTTTAAATTTTGCAATATTGTGCATATATTTGGACATATTGCAGGCATATTTGGACATATTGTGGACATATTTGGAATATTTCAGTTTTTCTCTTAATTGACATACTATATGGCTACTTATATTCCCAAGCCACTTCAATCTGCTTCTTTTGAATTACGTTTTTGCAATGTGTTTAGCTAATTATTACTTATTTATTAGTTTTCAGCAGAAGTATTTAATTAATTAGCATGTGATACAAAGATAAAAGTAAATACCAGTACATAAATTATGCCATTGAATAGGTACAAACCTTATTGGTCTTAATGCTGGCAAATGTAGTTAACCTTATTGATTCAGTTGAGTATATTAGAATAACATAATAAAAATATTTTACCACAAAGTAATATAATATGACCATTGTTTCAGCTATTTTAGTCTTCAAAACTTAAATGCATAGCCTAACGTTGAACATATTGATTCCTTTAAATAGTCATTCTATAATAAATATGACATTATCACTCCAAGTCTGAGCAGTCATGTTAGGTGATTAGAGAATAGAAATGTAATCAGAGGAAGTACTTTGAAAGACAATCTTCCTTTATTCTCCTCTTTCGTAACACACAGAAAGAACTATGGCATAGCAATAATTGCTGAACTGGCTGTTACATAATCTGTGCTAAATGATGAAGTACTAATGCTTAAGTGATCATCTATCACTTTAAATATCAAGAATGTTGGATGTATTCAATTGCCACAGCTAAGTTGGTTCTTAGAGCTTCTTTAATAATTTTTAAACATATGTAGGAAAATCTCTTTAAGAATTACTTATTAAATCACTCAGACATATATTTTCACTCTTCAATACACGACAGACAAAAGTACCAGGCACCAGGTAAACAATAATATTAGAGGAGATTCTAGCCCATGGTCTAAAACTGGACATATTTTAAGATTATTTGCATCAATTGTCATCTATTCACATAAACTTGAAAAAAATTAAATTCAAAATAAAATTATAGAAGTAGTCAAAATTTCCAGTAGTTTAACTGCCCATGAGGTTTTTACTCCAGATTTCACATTGTTGTAAATGAATATAAAGCTGTGAGCCACTATTGGAGGATGATAAAACATGATCATAGTCTAATGATACATTTTAAAACCAAATGTACTTAATCCAGCTATTAAAAGGCATAACTTAAACAGAAGGAACACAAGACTTAAACAAAGCTGAAGACAGCTGTCCAGAAATTATCAATTGCTACAGCACACAGATTGTGATTAAATTTTAATGTGGCTTTTAAGCAAAGATTTTGCTTATCAGAGAGAAAGAAGCATGGAGAAAATATTTTTATTGATTTCATCAATTTAAATGTAATTGATTCTTTAAGTAATTTGTCTTGCTCTCAGTACTACTTTTTTAAAATGACTGCATATATTGGGTAAATCACTAGAGGGAATATTCATTTAAAATTCTAAGCCAAATGCATAAAATTGTTCTCCAGTGCAGTCAATGTCACATCTGTTGAAAACAAAACACAACATTCAACCCATTGAATAAAAGCAAAACAACTGTCGAATAGTTGGATAGTCAAATTATGTAAATTAAATGGCATTGAAAATGTCATTTTTATTAATTTTTTGGAGAATTTATTCCTTGGGATTAATATGTATTCATCATCTTTTATATAATCTAAAGTAACAGTAAGGAAAACAGATCCACTGGTGAAATGGATCCACTGGAGTTATCACACTAATTATGGTAGGGGTGGAGTAGATTGAACCTATTTCTTTCTTTTCTTTTTAAACAAATACAACACCATTTATGTGAGGTCTCTAGATAAAGGGGCATATTATATCATCCTTTCCAATAAAATTAATTATTAAAAATGAGAAAGTCATTGTAATCATCCTTGGTATCCCAGTGGATCATAATTATTTGATAATGTTTGATAATATCAAGGTCAAAAGACAAGTCTATTAAATGAAAAAAGGAAACAAAAGGTATCTCATGAAAACAGAAGTGAGACCAGTAGAGTAGAGGCTGGGTTTCGGGGGGTGGAGGGAGGGAGGAAAGGAAAGCAAGGCAAGGGACTGGGACGTGAAATTCATCAAAATATATTACGTGCATGTAAGACTATGCCGCAATGTAAACCATTATTCTGAATAATTATTATGCATCATTTTTAAAAAAGAAACTTTGGTTTGGCTTCCTGGATATCAGTCAATGCTGATATCTAAAAATTTATTTTAAAGTTTAAAAATATGTGTTTATTTAATTATATAATATATTTATTTATCAATTCAGTAAATGAATATTGAATGTCAACTAAATGACAGCAGTTAAGCTAGGTACCAGTATATACATATATTTTGGAGTGTTCTCATAATAAATATACACATATAAACTTGTATATACAACATAAATATGGATTTAGACTTTTTCTTTAATGGATATTATTAAGTAGTTTATTAGTGAATGTGAAATCAACTCCATAAAAACTATATAATACAATAAATCCTTTAAGAGACTGCAAGTTTTCTTAGTTTTTAGAAGTGTAAAGATACTTTTTAAACCACAAGAAGTTTTAGTGTGGCAAAAATATGTGGTCTAAATTTTAATAACTATTCAATTCTTGTATTATAAAAACTTTCTCACATCTTATTGCCCTATACGTTGTTGTAGCTATTGCAAAGTATTCTCAATTGATGAACTTAGTTCTGATTTGTAGCCATTGGCAAGACAGAAAGGAATCAAGAAAATAAAACTATATCTATGTGCTCCAAACATTTGGAAGTATACATAAAGACATGGATACAGATGTGAATATCAGATAATTGACTGATTTATTCACTTTTTAACCATGTGTCAAGTAGACCAACTATTAGTACATAAAAGAGCATGTTTTGAAAATCTTATTTGTGCCCTTTATTAACAGAGGTCTTTGAGATAACACAGTCTTGTATGGGCACCCACAAAATTTAAAGTATCTCCTGAAAGATAGTATTTGTGTTGATTCATCCTTGTAACTAGAATTTTCATAGGAATTAAGGTCATTAAGATTAAAAATTTATTGGTTATTAAATAAAGTATCACTTCCAAACAAATCATTTTGGTTACTGATTAGCTTACACAAATCAAGTTACATAAAACCTTTGGATATTCCAACATAGACCACAATCCTTACATGGTCTTATCTTTGTTACTTTGTGTTTGATACAGGAAGGGGAAATGAAGAAAAAATAAATTTTAGTAATATCTTAATTTTGAAAAAAATTCAATCTTTTAAATATCTGGTTATAGGTGAAATTCATTAATATCACTCTGTTATTGACCTAAATAGCTTCACTCTTACCTCTTTCAGAAGGTATTTCAAATTTACTACTAACCATTTGGTTTTCTACTAAAATAGTTCTTGCTTGATATTTGGAAAATCTAATGTCAAATTTCTTAGGTCATAAATGTTTAGTTCAGTTAGGGACAGCATTTATCACTTAGGTTAACATTCTGCTAAATACCTTTAACTTCAAAAATATGATATTCATTTGGAAAATCTAAATTTAGTTTGCCAAAAAGCCCCCATGAATTACATAATTGTGAAAAATACTTGTGTACTTAAATAATAGAATGCTCTTAATCAAATGCAGGACCTGTTGAACTTCTGTTACTTAGAGAGATCTGAAGTGGTCTCAGATGTGACAGTGTCCTTGCTTAGTAACTCGCTGTACTCTGATGATTGCTGAGCACATAAGATGCCCAGAGGTGGCAGGATCCCAACTCATCCTCCACAGCCTACAAGCATTCTGTCCACAATTCATTTTTAAAGAACTTGGCCAATCTACCTTGGAAGTAAGAGCAACAAAACTTCAGTTTCCATATCTGTATCATGCATTATCTCCTCTACTTACCAGATCCCTTTCAATCATTATTTAATTATATATATATTTTTTGCTTCTTCAGCTCTTGTTAAAATCAGGATTCTAATTTTTTTTTGCTAATGTGAGGAAACATTTCATCCCCTTCTGCTTTACCCAAATGAGATAACATTTCTGCCATTATTTTAATTAAACTTTGTTTTTGTCATAGGTGTAATTTAAAATAAACAGTGGTAGTGATGAGGCATATTCAGGGGAAGGCAGAATTAGATCATTTCTTGGTGGTTGACTTAAATAAAGTGAAAAATGAAACAAATTATTCTCTGTTAAAAACCTCAGAAGAGTATAAATCCTTGTTGCCTGTATCCTCGAACTTAACATTTCATTGACAAGATGGTACTTCAGATTCCTTTTAAGAGTAGGATATTGGTAGAAGCAAAAAAAAAAAATATTACACTGCTTTCTGTTTCCTAACTGCTCAATCACTCTATGCAGGATGCATCTCCTCACATGGCCTTTCAAAGACTGGAGATTATAATGTGTGTGGGAGGCAAAATGAAAATTAATGCTTGGGGTAACATCGTTAAAAGTTTATTCCGTCCTGGATAGTATCGTTCTTTTGAGTTAATTCCCAGCATCTACAGGCCTATCTCTTTTTATGTGGCTTTGCCAATAATAGCATCAAATACTTTTGAGCAGCTTCTATGTAGAATATGCTTTGCTAGCATTAATTCATTTTATTCTCTAAGCTTAAAGAGTCGTGACTTCATTCTCATTGCTGGGAAGCACATCCTGAGCCTGCAGTCAGCATGTGACATCTCCAATTTCAAGGTTAAGTGGTTGATTCCTAAAGAATAAAGTTTAGAAAAGCAGCAGAATAGACTTTAGAGCTTGAACTGGGATCTTGACATATTTGTGTAAAAACCTCTATTCCATTACTAATTTCATGACCTAACGCAACTCACTTAGCCTTCTTGAGCATCAATTTTTCATCTGAAAAAAAGGGGATGAAATCAGACATGCGGGTAAGTGCCTACAGATCCAGATACTCAGGAGGCCAAGGCAGGAGAGCCATGAATTTGAGGCCAACTGGGCAACATAACAAGACCCTGGTTCTTACAAGGAAAAGCTGGCGTCTAGGGGTATAACTCAGTGAGAGAGTGCAGGCTTAGCAAGCTCAAGGTCCTGAGTTCAACCCCCCAGCATGAGGTTGTTGAGAAAATTCAATGACATAATGTACTAAAAGTAGATTTTTGTGTCATGGGGTAAGAAGTGACTATGTGAAACTTACTAATATTAAAATATGATGATATGAAGTGATAGAAGCACATGCCCTGCTATAATGTTTTATCCTAACCCTTTGTACACCTATAAATCTTTTTGTTCATGGCAGATCACATGCCAGGAGGAATAAAACTCATAGCCTGAAGGGAAGTCAGACTCTTCAGGGTGACTCAGAGAAAAACTACAATAAAATGATCTATTAAAAAATTTATTTGTTGACATGCTGCGGTCACCAAGCTGATGTAGTGGAATTCCACACTTCTCCAAACGCCATGGTGTGATTGTTCAGATGAGAGTTTATTAGATTTTCCTTTGTTTCTTCCAGAGCTGTCTTACTTCTTTTTGGTATTTGGATTATCTTCACTCTCATTGTGGAGACCTCCATTTGGAAAGCACAGTTCCTTTCTAACATCCCATTATGCATGTTAGGTTCATGGAAGTTCTCTTTTCCTTCTCCTTCTCTCCCAAGATGCACTTTTGCAGTTCTACAAACTATTTTAAGTGTTACCAGTATCATTTTTACACGGCTTTCAGAAAGAATGTGAGTAGGCTATTTTTTGGTGGCTAGTACCTTAATCTTTTTCTCTTTTCCTCATTATAAAGGTTATTGAAAAACAGCAGGTCTAAACTTTAAATAGGTTTTGAATTTATCTTTGAAAGCTAATACTTTATATTGTGTTAAATGATAGTGCTCTTTAAAACTGGATGTGTTATGCTGTAAATAAGGTTAAAATGACAAAGAATCAAGACTTTTAGGAATTCCAGGGTCTTGTTACATTAATCTTAAGTCAGATATTATTTTATGAGAGAACATAGTAGTTTAATGGGCATTTGTCAATTTAAATTAAATTACAAGTTTGGAGCCAGTAACTCTCAAACTTAAAACGTCATATGATATTATGAATTATATCTTACACACATTAAGAGATCTTAAAGCAAGGAAACCAAAGAGAAAATATTGCTTCGTAATTCAAACCACAATAAGTGTGAATATAGCCTCAATTTAATAAAAACATATAATGCAACTTTCCTTGAGTGAAACATCTTGCAATTGCTCTTGGAATGGGCTATTGTTTTCCTATTATTGCCACTTTAATTGACTTACCGAATAGTTTTCTCATTTAAAGATTACTCTACAGCACTGGGTATTCTTGATCTGAGTGATATCTTCTGCTCCTGCCTGGTTCAACAACACAACAGTTTACATATTTCTGAACTCGATCTGAAAACTGATTTAAAAATCCATATGGACAATCCAATTTCCCTGAAAATATATACACACAAGTCTGCTCAGAGGTGGCTAAAATAAAATAAATTTCATTTTAGGAGACAGGAAGGAAGCCGAGACAAGAATGTGAAGATTCTGAAGTAAATGGGGACTTGCCCTGACCAAGATTGAAACCCACCTCTCCCCAGAGAATCATAGAAGAAGGCATGGAAGACAAGCATTAGAAAAGTAGAATGTTTGTGCCTTTTCTTCCTAGTGGACTGCATTAAATATTCATCAAAAGAGGGCATCGGTTTACACGACTCTTCTTGTTTCTCGTGTATCCACTGACAGGTGCTGTAAACATACATAGGCAAACACCGTCCTGCGCTTGCAGTGCTCCTGTGTCCCAGAAAGCTGAGCTGTAATCTTCCCCAGTGATCAGCTCAGGACTCAGCAGACACACTACGCTCCAGTGGGAGAGGGAATTTGGCTTCCAGGAAATCCCTTCAGAGAGGTGGTATCATTCCAGCAGTTTTACTAAGGGAGAACAATCTTGCTTTGATTTTGGGGACTTGACTGAAACCGTCACTAGAGCTTTTGAAATACTAGCAGCAGAAACAATCTTGTCTCCTGAATGCCTTGCTTTGCTGGTGGCAAACCACCAATCCACATCTCCTGGATTTCACTGAGGGTGGAATCACAGAAGGCAGGGAGATAGAACTGACCTCAGCTTTGAGATCAGAACACATATTTAAAACATCCGCTCATTCATGTTGCAGAGATGTCATGTAAATAAATTATGACTGTTTACACTGAAGACTAAGAGTCTCCTTTTTCCATACTATAGGCAGCAATTTGGCTGAGACTGTATCATTCTGTGATACTATCGCACACTACCTTTTTTCTCACTTGAATTGTACTTTTGGCTGTCACTTGCGCTTTTGAATAAAGGTTTACATTAATGGAAGATATCATAATAGCATATCTCCTTTTCCTGAGTTGATATACAAATCAAAAAGAAAAGATAAGGCCAAGACTCCCTTTGTCCTTGGAAAAATGTGCCATCTGCATTTAGCTTATGAAATTCAGCTGGGAACGAAATTCTAGCATAAGGATGTCGTTAATACAGCCCTCAAGTTAAACTGTAAATTCAAAGTACTTTAAATGACTTATAGTCAAAGCCAGTAAAATCGACCCTGTATATTTTTATTTCATCTCTGTTGGAAAATATGATATTTAATAATTGGTTCTGGCACCTCGTTGCAAATTATTATAACTTTGAGATTCAACAGTCCTATTGAACATATGGGCAGCACAGGCTTTGAACATATATATGATACTGCCTCTCAAGAGGACCTTCTGTCTTGTTTTCCTTAGCTTGGAAGGGTCAGGTAAATTTTGTTGTGTCGTCATGTGCTAAGATTCCTCAATCTCTGTTTTGCAGGGTAAATGCTTAATGGAACTGATTTTTTCCCCTTAACTGTGAAAATTTCCTTTGCAAAGCCAAAAGAGAAATTTATGCATCTGGGATCCAGTTCTGTTGGGCTCTTACTGAAAGAGTTATAAAGCTATTCCAGCATCAGTGCACAAGTATTCGTCAACGCAGAAGAGGTTCTTTTACTTAATGCCATATTGTGTGCTGCTTTAGCTGCAAGAATTTCTGGACTCAGGAGACCTTCCCATGCATTGAAAGTATATGATAATTCTTCTTCAATCCTAGGGAAGATGGAAAGTTGATGGTGATAAAATAGAATTGATCCCATGAAGCCTCTCACGTAGTTAGACATTCTCTCATCAACAGTTTTTTTTCCAGCTCTACTCATAATAACACCCTGAGACAATATGAGGAAAAGCATTTCCACCCCACAGCCCATTACGGTTATTTGCAATATCCCTGCTGCTTTGCCTGTATATCTAGCCCATGTTCCTTGATTTGCTCTTGTATTATTTCACATTAATTGCCATATTGTTTATTGCCACATTTCAAACACACCATATTATGGACACCGAGGCAATAATTACAGAGTAAGTTTTCCTTCAAAATAGGTGTCAAGATGGACAGTGGTGGGTGGGGTGGGCAGAAGGTTATGATTTATACCTTATGTTAACATTGTAGAACAAAACTGGTTCAATTTCTCTTGATTTCACTATAATACATAATACTAATCTCTTTGTCATATAATTAGTCATTACTAAGACTACTAAACTAAAAAGTTCATGGGGTGGGCGGTAATGGTTAAGAGGCTTTCCATTTTTCCATTGCTACTGTAATATTATATCTTTAAAATAGTATATTGGGGACAAGAAATGCATATGACTATATGAAATATCTGTGATTCTTGCTTATTATAAAACTAAATGTTTTAATAATTTTTGTACAAAATACTTTTTGTATCTATGCTTATGTACCTGTGTATTCACTGTAGATACCTATGAAAGGCATCTGAGGCTCTGGAATGTGATTTTTCCTACCTTTTATTATGGTCACACAAATTTACCTCTCATTGAACCATCCTACCCTCATATACCAAGCTGATGCTGAGAATCATCTTCAAATTAGGTTGCCATTTAGACAAGAAAAATATTAAGAATCACTTTGATCCTGATAAACAGCAAGTCAGAGTGATGATTGACCCCAGCTTTGGATCATGAAGCAGAGGTCTGATTCCTGCCCCAGAGCTGAAAATATCTTCTGCTACTGCGCTGTGCTTTGCATCCAAGACTGCTTGCTTGGCATCACGTAAGCCAGTAGGTGGAGTGCTTGCTAACAGTAATTGAAGACAGGAACTTGAACTTAAAATAAGTGGAAGCCACTTTTCTTGTTATAAACTGCTAAAACCGTATTTACACTGAACTCTTTCTATGGATATAATTAGTTGAAAAAAATGTTACAAGGGCATGGTTGAGATGAATTCAGGCCTAGAGTTACATGGTAGAACACAGAGGCAAATCGTGCCCAAGAAGATCCACACATCATATGGTATAAACCTCATGAAAAGGGATGCTTTCTCAAACATTCAGCTGAATATGATTTGGTAAATAGACCTTAGGCTCTCTTTTTAAAAATTCAGTATTTATGCTGTTCGGAGGATAAACCAGCTTTGATGAACTGTACATGAAAAGGCTTGTATGACAGAAGATTAATTACATACATGTGTTGATAGTCATAGTAAATTTAGCACCTTTGGAAAGAAAAGTTGCAAGAGATGCCTCCAAAATAAAGTGTAACTTTCCCCTAAGAGTGCCTTGTTTTCCTCCAAAAGAAGGCTTTCAAGTATATTTAAATGCTGCAGCTTGAGACTTGCTAACTACATCACTCTAAATCTATCTATATCACACCTAAAGATGTTAAAGCAACATTTAGAACTCCAGGAGAAAACAAGCAACAGAATTTAGAAAGCAGGAACCACATGGAAATAAGAAAAGTCTTCAGTCGTTTTTTAAGAATGTGAGTTATATGATGTGAAATGGATGAAAATGTAAGAGTTTAAAAAAGAATCTCTGTTCCATATCAGGAATACTTACATTTCTGATTCTGTGGCGTGCTAGTACTGCAGATCTGTGCAGCCTGGAAAAACCATTTCATCTGAAAGGGCCCAGAGCAAATAACTGCACAGGATACAATGGATACAATGGCAAACACTGATAAAATATGGATCGCTTCTCCATTATTTAACTTTTTGATTATAAAAATGAGAAATTACTTTAAAAATAATTCCTAACAGGCATAGTTGATCCCCCACCCCCGAATTGTGCCATCATGTTCTCAGTTCTGACTGAATTTGGGGTACAATTGTGTTTCAAATATGTGACTTTTTTCACTTCGGGCTGGAAGTGAAGGAACAGAGAAGAGTTTACATTGTTGAACCAAATTAATCAGCCAAAACTGTATGTGAGAAACAACTCTTTAAAGCCTTCGGTAGCTTTATTCAAACCAAGCAACTGCTTGTCACTGCCTTTTCAAGCAATATCAAGAGCAAATAGAACCTCTTGGGTCACAAAAGGAGGCTAAAGATTAGACAGTCTAATCTAAAGCAAACAAATTTAAAATGTTATATATTCCATTTTTTATCAAAAGGGGAAAATGTTCATTTTCCTGAAATGTCTTCAATCATGTAACTTGGTCAGTAGATAAAAGTGGCAAAGTATGGATAAAACATAGATCCTTTGGCCAAGAAAAAGAACCATTGGCAATTTATTATTAACTTATTTTGAATTGGAGAAATGAATGCTCGAATATTCTAATTCCCAAACAAATTGTGAGAGCAAGGACTAACCCTAGGAAAGAACTGCAAAGGTGTTCTTTCAGGAATGCACGACTTTCTCTACGTCTTCCTCCACCCTCATTTATTTCTCCAGGTTCTGCAAGAATCACTGTGTGCACACTTGGTACATTTTTGTTTCTCTCATCTGAAAAAAAAATCAGTTCACTTGCTTTCGTGTCAGTTGTCATTACTTTACCTTGTTTTGCTTGCTTCAGTGTGTCACTCCCCCCAGATATTGAACCATGTCGTTCCCAGCCAATGTTCATCCCTTGATAGTGAGTAGGCAATAGACTTTACTGAGAAATAGAAAAGTGTTAGCCACTGATCTCACCAAGATTACATTCTCTCTAATAGGAGCTGTTGATAGATCCTGAACAGCTCCACACTTAGGGTGTTGACTTGTAGAATGAAATCCCCTGCACACAAGCATAGCAAAATATTTTGGTGAAAAGTAATTATCAGAAATAGTGACACTAGTAAATTAGTTAACTATGTTTCAGCATGAAGCTTGAGTTACCCTTGCCCATTCTTGTTCCAGACCCATTGGAAATCAGCAATTCAGCTTAATGATGTCACAACACTTGCCAGGCTATGGGCACTGAAGAGAAGGCACAGGATGGCTCTCATTGCAGAGATTCCCCTCCCTTTCTACACACAAACAGCCCAATCTGTCTCACTTATATGGAAACATATCCTTGAAACATCATTCTATTATTACCACGGTCTTTCTTTAAAATTGGTCTGTATTGTATTTTGGAAATCAGGTTTTCAAATTCTCCCAG
This sequence comes from Aplodontia rufa, assembly GCA_004027875.1. NCBI lineage: Eukaryota > Metazoa > Chordata > Mammalia > Rodentia > Aplodontiidae > Aplodontia > Aplodontia rufa. The sequence continues at coordinate 30,322 of PVKS010008456.1, read as the reverse complement.
ATCTTGTTGGCCAATTTAAAATGTTGATAGTAATATGCCCTAGAAACAGCTCATTTGACTAAAGAGCTCAAATACTGTGTATTTCCATTCACTTACCAGAGGGTAACCTTTTGTGAAATACAGATAGCCTACTTTTTAAAAAATCACAACAAAGAATTCAACCCCTCCCAACCTCTAATATTTTTCAAAGTGTGAATTGAAGAGGACTTAGAGACAGATGGGTCTGGATGATCAAGTTACCTGTTATAGCAGCACATCTGCCGGGGCAGTCAATCACTGTGATGGCTCTGACAGGTCGATGGAGCCTGAGCAAGAACGGCTAATGCAGACAGAAGAACGGCTGGGGAAGGGCAGACCTCCTGCCTGTCTCCTGGGTTTGACTGGTCTGAAAGCTGTACTTGAATTTGCTCTGGTTAAAAATTTGTCTGTCTATTGAGCAATGATATCAGATGAAAGATTTGGGCTCCTAATTTTTTTAAAGCCAACATATTGAACAAATATGATTGGGAATGATTCAGTTAACACTTTCAAGCTGTCAGTCAATATTTGGTAGTATTTGGGGGATGTGGTAGAGAGTGTGGGGTGAATAAGGAGAGAAAAAAGTGGTAAGTAGTTTTACATCCATATTTTCCCCAAATGTTTCAAAAGAAGAAATGCCTAAAGCACTGGTTCTAAGATTCTTAATTTTGAGAGCTCTGTATATTAGCTATTAACATTCAATAGAACAAAGACAGTCTTTAGAACATCAAAATGCAAAATTAATTAAATTTATGGAGACCTGCCACTTTATTTTTCTCAGTGTATTAGATGTATTTCTGCCCCCATCAATCATTAAGTAAATCATTTATCAATCTTAGTGGATCCAAATATTTGGCAATAGTGCACGCTAGAAAATATGGAGGAAGTGATTTCAAAAACAATTGTAAAGATGTGTTTCAATGAAGTGCATCATTACTTGCACAGCTAATATGACACATTTGTAAAAATGCAGATGTTGGAAGACAATGGAGCCTCAAAATATCTTGATTACTTCCAATGACTAATTAATCAGTTATTTTATTTTTTTTTTGAGAGAGGGAGTGAGAGAGAGAGAATGAGAGAATCAAGTTTATTCATTTATTCATCAGGTCTTTGTTTCTCAGTCACTTAGTTGTGTATGTGGTGCTGGGGTTTGAACCCAGGTCCTCGCTCAGCCAGGCAAATGCTCAAACCGCTGAGCTGTCACTGCAGCCCTAATTAATCAGTTATTAAAATTGTCTAACTATAAAGCAGCACCAAAGCAATTCCAAAATCTCATAGAAGTACCTAAGTAGTAGGGAATATCAAGAACTATAGCCAGCAAATTTATGGTTACTTAAATTTATGTATTTATATACGTATGTATATATATTTATATTTGTGTGTATAAATGCATATTTTGTATTTATGATCAGAATATATGTATTTATGCATTTATGTTTAGAATGCATACATTTCTTTGAGAAGTAACAGAAAAATATTCTATAAGATAAGCATTATTATTACCCCACTGCAGAACTACAGTGAGCAAACATTGCTGAAAAGAGGGCAAAATGTTAATACATGCAGAACTGCTGTTAGTAGCGATTTTCTCCACAATGCCAAACTGATGGGGATTCGTGAAAGAGCCATTAAACAGATGCGTTGCTTTTCAATACATTCTTCAAGTATTTTTGCTCCCTCATCCACATTTTTAGTAAATGATGCTAAATGTTTTCAAAATATTACTATATTGGCTTTTTTTTACTTGAATTTTTTAAGTGGACTCATATTTAGCAGCAGATGGTTTGAGACACCAGAACTGAAATGGAGTCAGTTATTTAGGTTCAGACTACAGAATTTCATACCTCAGTTTATGGGATGGTAGAGATCAGAGAGGAAATCATCATTTTCTTAAAAAAAATTTCAGCACAAACTCAGAAATAGGACTTCTTCTAAATTAGAATTCTATCTCATTACAGAAATATGTTCACATTTCAATACTTGCTGATAAAATGTTGGGTCTAAATCATTTTAAAAAGCTTTGACAGGCTGATGTTTTCAGTTACTATTTTATTTAAAAAATAATTGTGTAGAAAACCATTGTCTGATAACTGTTTTGATATTGATCTAGCTTTAAAAATCTCCAAGAGCATCATATTGGATAGCCCCTGGATAGCGTGCAAACTAGTTGCGGTACCCTAAGTGAATATAATGTGGTCACACCTAGTCTGGACCATGGCCAGTTATCAGGGTGGGACTCTTTTTTCTAGGTGGTGGAGAAAAAATAAAGTTTATAATGTTTTGCTACCAGAGAGTTGTGAATTAATTAGCACATTTTCCCAGTCCAATTCCATTTAAATTCAATTTAATAAATTTTTATTGATATTTTCCCAAAAATGTATTATATCTGAATCTATTTTTTCATTAACAGTATTAATTAACAAAGTAGGAAGAAAAAAATGTGTTTGGGAATGATTTCAGTTTTTAGTGTAGGTCAGAACATTCTGGCAACGGGGACTCATGTTGCTCAGAATTACCCTGCTCTTCAGTGAAAATAGTGTTTCATAGGAATAAAATTCTTTGAGTAGAGCTGGGGTGGTGGCAACAAGGAGAAAGAAGCTACAACAATAGAAAACAAAATTTCGAAAGAGCCCTGAACCAAAATTTCAACTCTCCAAATCATTTGTAAAATGATAGCTCTGATGTTGGGTGTATGCCCATAATATAGAAAATAGAATTAAGGGTTTCCAGGGTAAGGTCTAATCCTTTCAGGGTCACTGTCATTTGTATCAGGCAAAGGCAGTGATTTTAAAATGAGCTAA
>PVKS010008456.1:0-25000 GCA_004027875.1 Aplodontia rufa | reverse complement strand
AGTTGGGAATTAGAGGATTAACTCAGCTCTTACCAACTTTTTTTTTTTTTTAATGGAGGACAGTGAGAGAGTAAGAGAGACAGAGAGAATCAATTTTTATTGAGTTTTTCACATGGCTTTCGTTGCTCTGACACTTAGATGTGTACGTGGGTGCTGAAGTTTGAACCTGTGTACTCGCGCATGCCCGGCAAGTACCGTCTTACCAACTTTTAATGCAAGGTGATACTATTTTTTTGACTCGCCCCCAAAGCTTGAAGATGTGATTGAGACTGGAAGAATACAGCTATGGGAACAATAAGAGACCTTGGGCTAGAAGACCACTGGGATCTATGTCAATCCCATGACACAATCCTAGGATTGTGATGACCACAACCTATTCAGCGATATAGCAAGTGACAATTTAATCTGCACATGTCAGTCCAGATCTGTGAAGAATTTTGAAGAATGAGACCTGGGAATTACTTCACGAACAAAACTAAAAAGAGGGGTGATAGACACAACTATGGGGACTGGCCATGATCTAGAGTTAAGACTTGTTTGATATCTATCGCATGTTACAGAGGAGACATGAGATCGGGAAATGGATAAAGGCGGCATGGGCGGGAGAGTTATTGGACTAGGATTGGGCTTAATTTACTGTGTCAATAGATATGTATGCATAAATATGTAACAATGATTCACTCCAATATGCAAGACTATGTTGAATGACAACAAAACACTTGTTTGAAATAGTAGTTTCATTTTTTTGTAGGTCAGAAAAGAGAACAATTATTAAGAATAATGTTTCACCTTGTGGTTTTCTAGTCTGGAGTTTCTTGAATTTCATTTCATAAAACTTATAGTTGAAGAGGTTTCCAAGAAATACACTCCCATGAGTGGACCTGGGTTTGGATAATAATAGCTTACTAGTGTAAATTTCTTGCTTATCCTTCTGTTCAGGTAAGCATTCTTTCATGCAAATAAAAGTACTCTCCTTATAGAACTAACTATAAATCATTTCTACATTTAATTTAGATTAGTCAAAACTTAGTGGTGAAATGTGAGCTTTGAACTCTGTCTCCTCCGCTTATTAGCTGCGACTTCCAAGCAAGGTATTTAACTCACGTTGACCTCAATTTCTTCATGAGCGACAATGGCGGAAGGAGAGCAACTACCTCAATGAGACTGAGGATAAAATGGGTTAGCTCCTCTATAATACCTGGCTCACAGTGCTCAAAAGCTCTTTGTTATTTGCTTTAGTGGTAGCGGCCATCTTAGTCATCTCACATTTATTTGAGATAACCCATGTTGAACAAGACCTTGAGTTTGAGAACCACTGCTCTACAACTTTAAATATCAAACTCATAATAATTATATAATGTAAGTACACATTATATTAGCCATTTGTTTCAGCTGGAGTTGAGATTTGTTGTTCTTGTTGTAATACACTTTCAAGAACTTTTTCCAGACTCACTATTCCATCTGTCACTTAGACACATCCCATGATCTAGTCTTGATATGTGGACTGTATCAGAGACACTGCCAGTTTAAGGCAGAGTCTCTGGAAAATCTAGACCACAGGTTGCAAATCTACACTGGCTTTTGACATATTATTATCAATACTGCAATTGAGTTGATTAGTCAGCGAGTCACAATCATTGAAATGGAGCAGATCAAATTGTCATTACTCTAATAAACACTCTTTTGTATGGAATAAATGAACCAAACTTTCTTCCCTCACATTTCCTTCCTTCCTCCTTCCTTTCTTCTTTCCTTCTTTTCTATTTCTAGTCAGCCCTTAGGCTCTCAGATTAAGTTCTTTCCACTTTTCAAAATTTGCATGTTTCAAGTGCTTACAGTTCATTATTTAGTCAGTGTTTTCACTTAACCAGAACAGAAGCATTTCTTAAATATTTTATTGAAATATCCTAAATCCCAGCTCTCTTGCTGTAAAGCCAACAACCTCTCCTCTCTTCTCCATCGGCATGCCTTTCTGTACACAGTTCAAAATAGCTTTGACCTTTACGGCTGTGCCATCACACTGTATGCTCACAACATCTAAATAAAACAGTCTAGATAGACCTGGAAAATACTAATTTTACTGATGAGAAAACTGACAGAGGCACTGTCACTTAGTCCAGCCAAGCTAAGCTTGGTGACAAGGGTCACAGTGAAACCTAAGTGGTGCGGTATTCCACTGGCTGAGCTCTTCACCAGGGCGGCGTTGCCAGTGAGCCTTCAAGACTTTTGTGTGTGAAAAGTGATCAGGTGAAGTGTTCACCCTTGAGCAGGACACCCTAGGTTCAAACCCTGACGTCACCGCTTCCGAACTGAGAAACCTCACACAAGTCACCTAAGCTCTTTGTGTATCAGTTTTCTAATCTGTAAAACAAAGGTAGCGGCCTCATATGCTTGTGAGTAGTGATAGTCTCAGATCAACACTTGCCAAGGAAATTATATATATATATATATATATATATATATATATATATATATATATATGTAACATTATATATATATATATAAAATGTTACTTATTTTTCTAGGTAAGTTTGAAAGTTTCCCTTTCCTTTTAATTTCCTTCATGGGCTGATACTAATGCTTAGTGTCTGTTTGGAATTATCTTCATTTTCATTCTCCAATACTCTCCAATACCTCCACTTTCTGAAAGAATTCAGCCGTTGTTTTTCTGTTTGTGCCAGCACTTAGAGCCAGTCTTTGCTCCATTGTGATTGTTGGTGCTTGGCCAGGACATTGGTCTTCGTGTTCTCCATTCTCCACCTGCTACTCTCTGTTCTCTTGAGTCAGGGCATGGAATTACTCATTCATTAATAACATGTCTACTGAGCCCTACCTGTGTACTAGGAATTGTTCCATGTGTATGAATACACGGGGCAGACAAAAATGCCTGCTATGCTGGCAGCAATGGTGCATTCTTGTAATCGTAGCAACTCGGGGGGTTGTGGCAGGAGGATCACAAATTCAAAGGCAGCCTCAGCACCTTAGTGAGGCCCTAGCAACTTAGAAAGACCCTGCCTCAAAATTTTAAAAAATTAGAAAAAAAATGGACTAGGGCTTAAGTTCGTCTGGTACCAATCCCGCACCCCTTGCAAAAAACAATAACAACAACAAAACCTCAAACCTGTTTCCTCACGATTTTGATTTGCTGGGAAGTTGTAGCTACCTCCAAAGTTTCTTTTTTCAAGAATTTGAAGCACCTGCATTGTTTCGTACTCACTGTAAATTTTGCCTGCAAATTCTAGGAAGTGTTCTTGGCGTAGGACGTGACAGATCTGAAGGCTGGAACTATAGCTATATGCACACATTTTTCCATAGGCATGTTGTCCAGATTAGTTAAGACTAATTAATGAGTTGATACCTTATCATAAAAGTGACATGTGTGCAATGAAAACATCATCAGAGCAGCTGCAAATCTGATTACAGATAATTCATAAGACTATTTAATATTATTAGTAATACTAATCTCTCATAAACAATTGTGCATCTTTCCCCCAATATAAATATCCTGTGACATTTGGGTACAGATTCTATCTCAGAATAAATTCCTTCCCCTCATCCTCTGACACACATCAGTGTTACCAGTGCCTACTAAATATCCTAACTTGCATTGGTCCTACTTTCTAGCTTTCTTATTTTTGTTTTTTAAGAGAGAAGGACAGTGAGATAGATAGATAGAGAGAGAGAGAGAGAGAGAGAGAGAGAGAATCAATTTTTATTGAGTTTTTCACGTGGTTTTCATTGCTCTGATACTTAGTTGTGTATGTGGGTGCTGAGGTTTGAACCTGTGAACTTGTGCATGCCAGGCAAGTGCCATAACCACGGAGCCACCACTCCTGTCCCCTTTCTTGCTCTTTTAAAATAACATGTTTTCTCTAGATCAACATTAGAAGAATTTCTTTATAACTTAGCTTGAATTCTTGGAAAATTGTACCTTCATCTTTATTTTTTTTTTTGGAAGTGATCAACTGGAAGTAAGAATGAATAATGAGCCGCATTTTTCATTGACACTCCCAGTATGTAAAGTGATTCTTTCTATGCTGGGATGTCTTGTATGACTTTGCTATCATATTTAATAAATTATAATAATTTTTATTTGAATTCCTATTATACATTTGCTATTACTATGGACATTTTAAATGAATGATTTTCTTTTATTTCCACATTAACGCAGAAGCAGACATTCCTGTCAATCCCACTCTGTAGAGGAGGAAGCTGAGGGTAGGTTCTCAGAGGTGGTAAGACAATTCCTTCACTCCAGACCAGTTCAACATTATACTCTCCACTTTTAATCTCAATACTAGATAACCTCTCAATTAATATATACTCACAAAAATCTCTAATGTATTACTCATAGCAATGCTTGACAACAGTAACTTGAAGACATTCAGAAAGAATTTTTACTTTGCTTATAGCAGAGGTTTAGAATTTATGGGTCTTGGTTTTCTAATTCGTGAGAAACTCTATAGATACTAGGCAAGAAACACCTATATCAACTGGATTTCAGCCCACAACAGACAAATTCTGATTGAATACCTATATTAATAAACATTCATGTGACTAAAAATTTTGAGACAAAGTTACTTTTGTGCCTAGTTTTAGTTATTTGATTTGAATAATGATTAACATAAAAATACAGTATTTTTTCCTAAATTTTGTTACTCTTGGTTAATCTTTACTTAAAAGCAGATACAATTAAAAGTGGACACTTCCATTAGCTGATTACAAATGAAAAAATCTTGGAATGAGAGAATTTTGCCAGCTGGAACTGAACTGATGGATACCATCCGTACTGGCACTGCTCAGTGGAAATAGAGAAGATTTGAAACTTAAACTTCTAAACTTGCTGCACTTAGCATATTAAACAAAGTTTGACTATTTTCACTTTTGTAACTTGAAATGATTATTTTTCTTTGTAATCTAAGTATTACCACACACAGACACCTTGAGGAACAGAGGAGCAGCTAAAGTTGATGTTTGATCTTGAAGTTATCTCCCAGTTCTCCCATTGAGAAAGATTATTCCAGCAGAGGCAAAATCTTTTGTTTCTTGCCTCAAATCCATTTCTGTGTGTCCTGTTGTCTCTCTGGTCTCCATGGACAAAATATCATTTTCTAGATAAGACCAGCCTCTCAGTGAGTTTAATTCCATCACTCGTAACCCCTAGGAAGCCCTAGTCTACAACGCTCTGTATTATAAGGTTCTCCTTACCACTGCCTTCTCACACACAAAATGACATTATGCGTGCTATCTCCAGAGACAGAAAAAGATCTGACTAAACTATTTCACACTTCTATATGGCCGAGGAATTATACCTTTGTTTCTCTCTTTTCCTTTCCAGTCTGTCCTCTCTTCAACTTCTATAGAAGATTCACTATGACTTCTTGTTTGTCTTTCCTCACTTCCGCACGTTAGATAATCTCCTGCAGCAAACTCACTGCTTGCCGTATTTAAAGGACACTTTCGGAGCTCATCCGTCTCACTTCTCTAAGGCTTTCAGCCCTGGAAGTCACTCAGGGTGATCTGTCTCTCTTCAGCATGGGTGACCCCAGGCTTGCTTTGCTCTCTTATCACTGCTAGATTATTTTTTCTCTAGCTACCTCCTGAAGTCAGCTTTTTGTAGTTCCTATCCCTTTTTTTTCTTATTTGAAATACCTTTTCTGGCAAATTTCATTCTTGGGAAAGCTTTTTTTTTTTTTTTTTTTTTTTTTTGAGAAAGGGACATTGAGAGACAGAGAGAGAGATACAGAGAAATAATAATTTTTATTTAGTTTTTCATGTGTCTTTCGTTACTCTGAGAGACTTCGTTGTGTACGTGGTGCTGGGGTTTGAACTCACGTACTTGCACTTGCCGGGCAAGCACCATAACCGCAGAGCCATCCCTCCAGCCACCTTGGGAAAGCTTTAATGACTACTTCTATCCTAACTCTAAAACTTCTTTATTTTCCCCTTTCTGTTTTATCTTTTCTTTCTTCTTTTTCATCTCCTTTTCCTCCTTCTTCCCCTGAAAGTCTCTCCAAAATTCCAGACACACTTCACACTAAAGCAGCAGCAGATAGTACTTGTTTTGGCTCCATCTCTTTCCTCACATCTCTACCACCATCGGGACAGTTTAATTATCCCCTTTCCATTATCCCACATCCCAATGAGTAGCCAAGTCCTACATTCTTTGCCTTCTAAACATTTCTAAAATATATCCTCTTATATCTACACTGATCTTCACTGAGTAGGTCAAATCATTTTCAAATTTGCCCTATAATTGTTCTACATACTTCCTTCAAAATCTCTTCAAAGCTGTTATTTACATTGCTTCCACCATTATCTGCTCTAAGCTGTCACTTCTCTGAGATTTGTTTTTCAGTAATCTCCTACTATCCAGAAAAGAAAAGTGAAACCCTTTTGTAATTGCCTGATGAAATAGCTAGTCAATCCAGCACTTTGGGCTTTATCAGGTGATATTGTGCCCTGGACATTGGTAATCCTTCAGCAGTGCTGATCTAGACTGTGGGAGGAATGAGGGGAATACAATGCTGGAACCATAAATCTTTTCCTAAAGGAAACAGTACAAGATCCACTACAGGAAGGACTGAGGAGTAGAGACTAGACAGCCCTCCTAAGGCCCCAAGTTGAATGAGTATAGGAAGCCTTCGTTCCTATTAGAACCTACTCACATACAAAATGATTTTTAAAAATTGCAGCCTTCTTTGTTAATATGTAGCTTAGGATTGTTTTCTTGCAAGTTCCATTGCCTGAAAATAATAATGAAAACTTCCCTGTAACTTTTTATAAGTGATATTGAAAAAAAATGGAGAGCAAAATTGACTTTACCAGTGTGGACCAATGAAGGTTATGGCCCAGGAAAAAGATGCATGAGTGTTAAAAATTGAATTAGCCATCACAAGTCATTTATTTGACAAGCTATTCAGTTCATAACACAAATGCAAAGAAATAATGAGATAATAAATAAGTGAAAGGCCCTGAATAGCTGTGGTATATGTTTCAAGACAATACTGTAAGGTCATGGCATATAACTAATCAGAGTCTTTCAAAGACTGTTTTATTAGATTCTAATAATTCTATGTCTTGATTATTTTCACAGTTCATAGCATAATAACAGTAGATACTATAGAGAGTAACTCTGAGGCAGGTTGCAGCAAGAAGTGACATCAGAGAACAAAGGCTAGGATAGAAAACTAATTAGACGTAGAAGCTCCAGCATCGTGAACTGGGCTGCTGGTGTTGAGGCAAACAGCTTCAGTAATGTCTCTAAGGGTCTTGTGTCTTTGCAAGTAGACTTTCCGATGTGGTGTAATAGGAGAAACAATGGATTAGTTTTAAAAGGTCTCTGTGCTAGGCCTAACTCCCAAACTTCCCAGCAGTGAAGGCTTGAGCTTAGACACCTGGTCTTTCAGTCCTTAATTTTCTCATGTATCCAGTCATAACAACAGACTTCTCTCAAGGCTTAACACACTTGATTTTAGTGTAAGGTACATAATACAAATAAGCATTTTATAGATAATTCTCAGGAAGTGGTATTTTATTTCATGATCAAAATTCCTCTTATTCATTACTATGTTTTGAAAATTTCCTCCTAAATGTTTAGATGTTAAAGACTCGGCCTCAGCCCATCATACTTTGGGAGATAGTAGAATTTTTTTTAGAAGCAGGTCTTCCTAGAAACGCTTTTGTCATGTGGGGTGTGCCCTTAAAGGAGGTATTGGGATTCTGCCCTCTCATCTTATTCTTCTTTTCGCTTCCCAGCTGCCATGAGGTTAGGAGCTTGCTCCACCACATGTTCCCCACCATGATGCGCTACCCTGACACAGGCTCAAAGCAACAGAGGCAGTCAGGCAAGGAGAGCCCCAAAGCTATGAGCCAAAATAAACCTTTCCTTTTTTTAAATTTGTTGATCTCGGGTAATTTTTACAGCAACAAATAGCTGACTAATAAGCATCTAATCTTTTTTAAATTTAAAGACATCTTTCCTATCCATATTTTCTACTTAGGTGATCTCACACAAATCCATGGCATTAAATATTAACTATTTGTGATTGATTAAAAAAATGGGATATACTAATCCTATCATTCCTGATGTCACAGTTGGAAAGCTCTTAACATTGTCACTTAGAATCTTAAATTTAATTAGCTTAAAGCACACCTTTTTTTTTTTTTTTTGAGAGAGAGAGAGAGGATGAGAAAGATAGTGAATTTTTTATTTTTTCATCTGGTTTTTATTTTTCCTCCATTTAGTTGTGTGTGTGGTGCTGGGGATCAAACCCAGATCTTCATGCGTGTGAGGGAAACACTCTACTGCTGAGCTGCCTTAAACCACAACTTTTAATTATATCTTAAACCCTGTTCTTCTTCCTATTTCCCCCATTCATTCAGTGGAAATACCATACTTTGTTGTTCAAATAGTCTTGAAGTCATCTTTGATCTCTCCTAACCATCTGTCATATATCTAGTCCACCAGCAAGGCTTGTTAGCTCCATCTGCAAAAGGTATTTTGAGTACATAAACTTCTGCCCAAATCCAGCATCATTTTTCACAAACACAGTAACCTCTTAAATGCTAGCACAGCCTCTCAAACTTTTCTCACCTCACAACCAGAGTTGTCTTTTCAAAAATTAAAATTAGATCAAGTCACACTCCTACCTACCCTGAGCTTCCTGTTACACTTGGGTAAAACCCCAATATTATACTGTGACCCAAACAGCTCTATGCAAGCTGACTTATGCCTGCTTCCCAGTCTCATTTCCTGTGTCTTTATCCCTGATTGCTTCCTATTCACCATGCCTTTCTTTTGTTTTTTTTCATACACATGTGACCCATGCATTATTCTGATTGGACTGTCTGAGTGACTTATTCACTTCTGTGGAGGGAAGATGAGTTCAGGAAATTAACAGAGCCATCAGAATCAAATGGAATGGGAGAAATAACTATTAAGAAGGATGTCTCAAGCATGGTGGCACATTCCTTTAATCCCAGCTACTAGGAGGCTGAGGCAAGAGGATCCTAAGTTTGAGGACAATCTCAACAACTTAGCAAGACCATGTCTTAAAATTTAAAAAAAAAGTGAAAATAAAAGAAGGGATGGCAATGTAATTGTATAGCTCAGTGTTACAGCAACTTTGGTTCAATGCTCAATACCACCCACCTCCATATACAAGGGATATAAGTCACATAGTCATCATTGTTTTAAACAGATTCTTCAATACTGTAACTAAAAGACCCAACAAAAACAATGTTAAAGGAGGAAAAAGTTTATTAGAAGGCTCATGGTTTCAGAGGTCTCATTGCATAGAGAACAGGCTCCATTGCTGGGGGCTTGAGGTAAGGCAGAACATCATGGCAGAAGAGTGTGGTGGGAGGAAATGCCTCAAGGTATCATATCAGGAAGCAGAGACTGAGCATCTGAGCTCATCTTATCAAATATGTACTCCAAAGATCTAGCTCAATAAGTCGGCTTCTCCAGTCACACCCTACCTGCTTTCTGTCACTACCCAGTTAATCCCTAACAGTGGATTAATTCACTGGTTTAAGGCTGTCATGAAAGAATCATTTCACCTCTCAGCCTTCTTGAATTGTCTCATACATAAGCTTTTGGGGGACACCTTTCCTCCAAACCGTAACAATCATCATCACCATCACCATCTTGATCACCACATTCCCATAGCAGTCTGAACCTGCTGAATCATCATTGTCCTCACGACACACCACCAGATACTGCTCATATGTTTGAATGAAATGGATTCTATGAAAATTCTCTGGTTATAATAACATTTTTATTTAAAATTGGTAGACACAGGCACAGCCAATGCAAGCTTCTAATTAGGTACTAAGTGGGCTAATACAGTCTTGTGGAATCAGAGTCCTTGGTATGTCAAAAGATCATCTAATCACTGCTGATCAGTAAAACATGTCTGTTTTCTTTTAGATCAATCTTTATGAAAAGTTACCAACTTCACAGCTCTATAGTTTTGCAAAAACACAAAAAGAAGTGTCAGGGTTGTTTACAGCACTTGAGCTTTGAAAACCCTTTTAATGGCTATTTCAAGGAACTTAGCTACTTGTTCCTTGACTTTTATTATTTGATTATTAATCTTTCAATGATTCATAGGCTTTGCTCCAAGGATTAGCTATCCCTGAATTTCACCAACAAGATTATTTTCTTTAAATGAAAATTGCCACAAACCTTTCTTTTCATAGAAAGCTATATTCATGTCTTGAATTTCAACCATTTGAAATCCAAGTAGGTAATAAATAGGAAAAGCTACTAATGAGAAGTGCTATTTTTTAAATGATAAATTCAAAGATCAAAATAAAATGATTATTCATTGTACTATACAAATAGCCCATTTTGATACCAAAAAAAAAAAAAACCCTTTTATCTTCACAACTAAATTGACTCAAAGGCATGGTAACCTAGCAACATTCATTGTGTTTATGACCTTTCCTCCAATCCAAGCACACAGATGTGATTCTGAAGCTAATAAATATACATCATCCAACCTAGACTATTCCAGTTTCCCTGGAGCAGGTTGAGAGAAATAGCCAAGCAAAGATGAGAGCTAAGAAAATAAACATAAATTCAAAGCCGTTCTGAACATTTTCATATGGATGAGTTTATTTAACTGAGGTTAATAAATCAAAGTATAATTGAGTAGTACATTATTGTGGCATTCTGACATACAATTAAAACACATTTTTAGAAAAGTATGATATAATGCAGAGGTTTTCCTGATGTTAGAAAAATTATATGCATATTTCATTCATAAATGCATACACCTGTAATGTATGACTGTAAACTATTTGCAGTCTTTTGTGAATCTGTATGTTTGTGCATCATTAGAATTTAGAAAAATGTTTGATAAAATAGCACATTAAATGTGTTGTAAGCATTCTTCCAATTATTATTGTATGAAAATAGAACCCATAGCTTTATAGTAGCAGAAGTCCTGGGTAATACCTCTTATCTATACCATATCTATTATTTATATTGTCAGGTTACCTACCTCTTCAGTAGAAAACCAAGGAGAGCAAGGACATCCAGGAAATATACTTGTATCTTTGTAAATTTTCTGTATGTCAGATTCTATGTAATTAACACTCTACAGAGAAAAAAAAAAGTCAAGATGCACTGAATAATCCTTTAAGGAGAAAAAGGCCTTCACTGCTGGCTAATTCACCAAAAGAACAAGAGTTAAAGGACATAGAGTCATTGGTGCATTTTCTTTGGCATTATCTAATGAATCCCTTCAAATTTATATGTTTTGTATATCACCACCACAGATGCAGGGTTTAGTGAGTTTTGCTTATGCAAAATGAAAATAATTACAGGGAAGCTTTTAAGCCAGATGTTGAAAATCGCTAGAGACGTGTTTGGGTCAGCATGTTTGACAGAGTTTACACAAGTGGCTATTCTAACTGGCAATTGACTGCCTAGTGGACAATTAGTAATATATCTTCCTTGTTTTCTAAGTATATATTTATTTCATTTTAAATAATTGTGCCTGAGGTTAAGATGGCAATAGAAGTGGTAAATATCTTAAATTTCTTCATAGGTACAGTGAGTAGCTTTGCCAAAACGGTAACTGTTTTAAAAAGAAATATTGTATTGATTCTGACATCCATATAAGATTTGTTTTGTTTACAAGTCAGAAGGATGATTTTACAACTGCCAAGTCTTGATCTCAGCTTAAGAGTTAAAATTCCAGCTGTGTTCTTTGTGACTCTCATTTTTATTGTCAATAGTAATGAAAAGTCTACAGATAGGACCCAGCTGAGGGTTGTTTCTTTATTTCTCTCTCTCTTTCTTGTAATTTTTGTTATGATCCACTTGGAGTCTGCTTAAATTTTTCCTTGATGAAAAAGCCCTTAGTTAATGGGTAAATAAATTATTCTTAGACTTATTAGTTACAGTTTTCAAAGTCATAGTAGAATTAAAGGCTATAATTTTCAGATACTACACAGGTAATGGACTTTTGGGAGCTATTTTAATAATCATTTGCAATCAACTTCGTAATGCAATTTATCATTATTAGTGACCTGAGAAATTGCTTTTAATTTTTTTCATTTCTCAAACATAGTGAGATATCAACCATCAAAACTGGAAGGACTATTTAGTAGATTTTTAATCAGAAGGACAGAAGAATGAGTACTTGGCTGCCTAATTTCTTAGTTTCATATTTCTAGTTCTCAACTGCCTTACACAGGGCCTTCCTCTCCCTCCCATCCCTGAGCTCACTTCTCACTCAATGCCTGTGTCAGCTACCCTGAAAGGAAGTGCAGGATCAATACAACTCCCACGTGGATTTAAAGACACCTTACTTTCAGGCTAATGAATTTTCTTGGCCTGGATCTCAGTCTTTTTTTCTTGGAAATCTAAAGAGTTAAATGACAAATTTCATAAATGCCTTCTAACTCAAAAATATCCCTCCTCTTAAAATAAAGTTTTATCATCTCAACAATGAGTAATATGTCACCTCAATAAACTTGAATGAGTTTATTTTTGAGTGTAATTCTTCTTCCTTTTACCTCTTCCCAGAAGGGCCTTCACCGTCCAGCTCTGGCCTCTCCAATTTTACCAATTCCCCTGAAACCATCCCCAGTGGAATCTATACCTGAAGTGTACTTCACTTCCCATCCTTAGGACACATCAGAGCAATCACGGTACATGGACAAAGCAGGTGCTTTTAAAGGAAAACAAAAATAAACAATAAAAAAAGCTCTCTCACTTTAGCTTCAGGGACTTGGGAGAATGAATTAACATCTCTGAGCTCAGACTATGCACCTGGAAAATAGAGCTATTGACACATATCCCAGAGCTGCTGTGAATGTCAAATAAATAAGAGGACTTACCTAGCTCTAAAGGACAAGCATTAGCAGTATTTAATAAATAGTAGCTTATTATTAATTATTCTATACTTCATTATTTATTTTGCTCCAATTACTCCAGTTAGAAAAATATGAATTTATTTTTTAATATTTATTTCAAATGTCATCTTTTCAAGAACATTTCTTGACTTCTCCCAGCTTAATTAGTAGAATTCTTATAATTTAACTCTTTTTTTAGTAATCTTTAGTGTTTTTTCTTGGTTTCAAGTTTATCCATTTAATTTTTTCATAAATAGACCTTAGAATTTGTAGTAATAGATTGGTAAGTTATTATTTCTGTAACCTGTGTAGCTCAGAGACTTGTATATGAGAGAGGCCTGACTTGCACATAAAAGACGCCTGTTAAATTTTGATGTTTGATTGAATAAATTATTATTAAGATTGGAAATGCCTTCTTTATATCTTACCTTTAGTATTTCTTAATCAGGAACAACCTAAATTATATGCATAAATAACAAATCCTTTAAAAATATAAATATATTCAAAAGTATAAACATCCTAGTTCAGGAAATTTGCACCAAGTCCCACCTTCCATTGGTCCCCTTCAATGATGTGTATCATTCATAGATTCCTTTATTCCTATGCTAAAGTCTTCACCTTAAAGTTCACTTCTGGTGCTGGAGCACCTGACCTTTTGAAGCTAAGATGTAACATCTTGGACTGATGACCCATCTTGTGCTTCAATGTTTTTAAATGTGGAGACTTGTACAATTGTCCCTTTTGTACCTCTGGATGGAGTCTGAACAACATCAGAATTCCTTTCTGTCCCTGAACACTCTTCATCTGAAAGAACCCTACCAGAAATGTGGCTGCTTAATCAGACTGTCAGGTATTTTATATCCAGATTTTTTACCAGCTCCAAGAATTCAGTTTATATATATTTCATCCTAATGAATATGTGTGATTTCCGGTTGAGACTTCTTAGACTAATTATCCCTGTGGTTCTTACACCTCTCCTCATTCAGTTAATTCTGCATTTAGAAATGCCCTCCTCAGCCATTCACATACCCTGCCTTTCCTCATTCCTTGTTTTCCTCCAATCTAAGACCAGTTAGGTCAGGAAATTTTATTTTTTATACTTTTCCTCTCAATCCTAAGTCAAAAGAAATGGAATCATGGTTTATGCATATCTATGTAACATCTGAAGTGAAATTAGATGTAGATACAAATCCTTTCATTGCTAACTATTTAAATGCCTTTGGTAGAATCAAGTCATCACTTTCAAAATCGTCAGAGCCAGGCATCTTTATGGTTAAAATTCATCAAAATGGGAAGGAGACTTTTATCTGGATCCTGATTTTGCTCCTATTCCACTCAAACTCTTTAAGCCTACATCTATAAGCAAACAGTTTTATCATTTTATCAGGCCTATCTCAGTCGTTTGATCTACTGCAAGAAGTAGATCTGCTTAGTGACTCTTGAGAAGATTATACAATACACTCTTGGTTTCTTTCACTAGGGAAGGAGGAAGTTGTGGAAATTATTTTTCCCTTAGTTCTCCCTCATTCACTCCTGGGTAAAGACCAAACTGCAACAAAGCAGGTGTGACCAGACAAAAAGTTAAGTAAATGAAGATTCGCCTGTCTGAAAAGGAAATGCAGAAAATTAATATACACTATGTGATGGCATCAAATTGCTTGGGTAGACAGAATAAAGATAAGTATAAGAGAACCTGGTAAAATAGTTGAGAGCAGTGACTGCCTTGGACTATTTTGATGCTAGTTCCATTCACAAATAGGTCATTTTTTGAAAGGTAGAAAAAGAGCAACATCCATTTTGTTTTAAATATATAGCCATGTTATCCAAAATTCCTGCCTAATAAATGTTTCAGTATTTTGGGACCCAATTTAAATTCATTTTATATTTGGGTCACATTTATTTTATTCACCTATGCATATTTAGCTCAGCAGCATAAAGAGGGCGTGTTTGAAGAACTTCTAAATGATAATACCATTAGGAAATTTTGTTTGGCTTTGCAAAATCAGACCCTTAAGTGACTTTTGCAGAAAATATTTAGTCTCATTTAATCTTGAAGAATTAAAGAGCTTAATTAGCATTATAACAAACTCAAAATTCAGTATTTTATTCTGATTCCAAAAAAATAATTTGTTGTTTGTTATTTAATTAAGTCTTGTTATGAGCCAATAGGGAATAGGATTGAAGTATTCTGCCATTTTAATTCATCTTTCTAAGCATGCAACTGCTCAAGAGGGAAGATAATTCAATAATTAAACTATGAATTATATGAAGAAACAAAGTAGAAATTTCTGGTACTTCAAAGTTAGATGTTGTCACATATTAAAATGTACATTATTAAATTAGGTGGACTATAAAATACTAATATAGAATAATATAACCTATTAAAATCTGTGTTGTGTTCAATAAAATGCAGTTTAAAAGAAATTAGATTACTGAGAAGAGAAAATTAAGATCAACCCCTTAATTGGTGACAATAGTAGATGGATATTGGTGATACCAATAGCACTGGAATTCCCACATCAGTTCTAATTTCTGAGTTAATTTTAAATATAAGATTCAAAGGTAACAAATAAGCTGGGGTCAGTGGCACGTGCCTAGAAACCCAATTACTTGGTAGGTTAAGGCAGAAGGATCTCAAGTTTAAGACTAGCATGGGCAATTAACTGAGACCCTGCCTCAAAATAAATAGAGATGGTGGTATAGCACAGTAGTAAAGCACTCCTGGATTCTACTACTAATACTACAAAAAATAAAATATATATAAAAAGTAATATATGATTCTAGCTGAAACCACTGACAAAAGTCTTGTTATATAATCTAATTAAACATTTTGTTTGTGAACAAGACTCAACAAATGAAATAACGTGTGGTTTTAAGATGTGCTTAAATTAACTTTTGCTAAGTAGATGATGCCACTGACTTACAGACAGAAAAAGGTATCTGGCACTATTGAAAATCCAATCACCATCTAGCGGCAGTTTCTTTACGTAGCACACAAATGGCTTCTGGAACTCACTGAGGAAGACATAAGTAAATGTCACAGATGGTAGTTGCAGTGTATGTCTACTGAGTTTCTTTTATTTGGGGGGAGATTCTCCTATTAACCTTTAGCCTCAAATTGCATACTTAGTTCCTTTGGGAGATTTGTCTACTAACCTTTAATCTCAGGTTGCATTTTTATTTAATTATTAAATGGTCAAATATCTCAGACTAGATGGTTTTCATGAGTCTGGGTGAATTCTTAGGATAGGTGAATTGCTGCAAAAGAGAAGTCTAATTCTTGAACATCTTCAGAGGTTAATATATCAAGTTCCCATTGATGAACAATACATTTTAAAAATGCAATAAAAGAATATACTTATCTTATTTGTGGGTATCTCCCTTAGCATTCTAGCTAAATCCATGATTGCTTTGATCATTTGTAGGGCCAAACTCTAGATATTTTCTCCTGCTCAACTCCAGAGCCTCAGTTCCAAGTATCTGTTGGAACATCTCATTCAGATGTCCTCCAACAGCTCTAATTCTGTGTGAGCATAATCCACTTTATTGTTTTCCATTCTCAATATTTTCTTCTTCATCATTTCTAATTTTCTTAAATAAATCACTTAGACACTGTCATTGTCTAACATCATTTATGCTTCCTTACATTAGCAAAACTGCATTTTCCTATCAGCATATCCCCGGTTCAAACCATCTTCTACTCTGTTGTGATATTAAATGTCCTACAGCACAACTCTGATTATTTCAGTTTTGTACAAAGAAATTCTGTCTCTCCAGGGACGGTAGCTTTGCAGATCAGACTTGGAAGACAATGTTCAACTCTTAGGAGATAAGAGCATTCAAATCATTAGTGCAAACAGAACTCCGAAAGAATATGACATGTTTAGATATTTAAATGTAGTCTGATGTTGCTGAGGTCCAGAGGAGAGAGAGAGAATGAGTACAGACAGTAAAAGGAGTATTTAATCTTGTTAGTTCCTTTAACTTATATTTCTTTATACATATCCATGCATCCAAGCTAACTCAAATACTACTTTCTTCTTCTTCAATGTATTTTTTTCTAGTGCCACCAACTAAAAATCATGCCTTTCTCCAATTACAAACTTATACCCCTGTTATGCTGCATTTCATGATAGTTATTTGAGTACATGCTTCATGCTCATCATGATACAATAAGCTATCTAGAAAGCAAATGTGTGTCACTTTCATTGTAAAGAAAAAAATAAAACATGCAATCCTTGTAGGTGATGCAATGAATGACAGCCGTTCTTGTGGGAAATGCATTAATAAACATGAGTCTGCCCCAGGATAGAACTGAGACTTTAGAAATTTCTAAAACACTTAAAATTTCAAAGAAATTTTTGTATGAAAACCAATAAAAAAGGAGCTTTGCAGACATCAAACATTCTAGTCATACAGCCATTATCAACTTTTCTTCAGATTTCCACTGGTCATCAGTAGGTTGATGAATGAAGCTTTAAGAAATTAAAATCAGAATAGAAAAAAGAAACAATTTTGAGTTCTGAATTCAATCTAATGTAATAATGATTATCATTATGTACAAAGTATAAAATTTTATCCTTTTGCATTACTTTTCATTTCATTTCTGCATTTGGGTTTGCCCTGTGTAATACATTGGTTTCAATTTTTGAATTGGTTTCAATTTTTGAATTGCTTTGTAATAGAATGTTCTTGCTGGGTTAAAATAGTCCTCTCATTATGCTACGGAGTAATTGAGTGTCAAGGCTCTTGACTGGCAGTATGAAGCTATAACTTATTTTACGTATGTAATCCACCCTGGTTGTCTTGAACTGGATTCTCCAAACTGCAGGAAAATCATGCATCAACATTTATCCATAAATCTGTATCATATGCTCTGATGCAAGTACAAACTCTGCTTTACTGTTTTCTGGTTGATCCAATATCTTTGTCTTGTTTGACTTTAGACTCAGGCACTCTCACAGTAGGAATAGAGTATGACTTCACCACATGTTCTCGCTACCAAAAAAGTAGAGAGAAAGTAGCTCTGATTTTGAGTGCTACTCAGTTACTATCGTCCATGTAACAAAGTGAAGGCTGCCAGGAACAGCTAAAGGAATCAGAATGGGAATCATAGATACTATACACATTCAGCCACCCTTCAAGTGAGATAACATATATAATAACACTCTAGACATTGTAAAACACCATCTTGATGTATTCCATAAGATAAGCATAAACTTCCTCCTGAATCATGTAAAATTATGGGGTATGTGAACAAGCACTTGACTTAGAATTGTAAGGTCTAAGTCTGTGGTCATCTCCTGCACATACAAATTATGGACTCTGGGAAATGTACTGAACCTCTAGGAGCACTATTATACTCAACACTTCTTTTCATTCTTTCTTGGCTTCTCTGCCTTGTTTGGAACAAGTTTCTGACTTTCCTTCTAGGAACTCCTCCTTTCTTGAGTTCATCAGCTCAGAGTGGAGCAGACTCTACCTCTTTTGCACTTGGTGGCCTTGGAGCCCACCCAGACTTGCCAATTCATCTCAGAAATTTCTCAGTTCAGAACTATAGTTGGAACTATTGGAAAAACAGATATAAATACTTGGAGTGGTTGATAGTCATGTGAGTTCTTGGTGGGAAGTACCTAGCTTAGAACAAAGAAGCATAATAGGTGAGGCATGATGGAGAAGGTGGTTGATTAGGTGTCCTGAGATTGCTGTTGCATGCACAGTCCCAACCAGGAAATGGATTCAGTATGTGAAACAGGAAGTTACAGTTTATACTTAACATGGTTCAAATGTCCTGGACTGCACTTTTGTTTTATTCAAATGTTAAATGAGGATAATAGTGCAGTGTAGAGAAAAATAGTGCCACATATTCTGAATTATTATTAAAAGTAAGTGAAATTAATAAAGAGAAACTAAAAATAATCAAAATAATATCACAGCACTTAGAATAAAAGTTGGCACATTCACAGAGACAGAAGTAAATATTTGTAAATATATTAGATTTTAAGCAAAATTTAAACAATCATTTAAATAAAAACATATAAAATAATTAAATCTTCCAGACTACTTCATTATTTGTTATGCAAGAGAGTATAATTGCTTTCAAATTTATGTCAAAGATATGAATTTTCTTCTGTTGTAATAGTGGTTTATTAGGCTCTACCTTTTGAATCACCTGGTCTCTTTGAGGGAGTGTGATCTACCTTCAGGGCAGGTGATCAATAAACTAGACACTTTTATATGCTATCATCTTTTTATTAAAGCACCAAGGAAATGTTAATTTTTAGCATTTTTCCTATCTAAATAACCGAAAGGTGAAGAGTACATCACAAACTCTTCTAAATATTCCTTTAAGACTGCCTTTTAATCTCTCCAGTTGTACAGTCTAGCTTCTAGAAGTTCCAGGTGCACATCAGCTTTCTGCTTGATCAATTACAAATTATTTCTTAATCCAATGAAATTTGGCCCCTGCGTTTTCAACTACACTCAATTTGTTACTGCCAATGAACCCAATGGCATCCAGTTATAATATTAAATGAAAACTCCTTAAACATCATTCTGACAGAACTCTTGGCTTCACATGGCACTTTTTCTCAAATATTTAGGTGTCTCTTGCTCCCTGCTACATTTTTTTACTTTGTTTTTTGGTTTTGGATTTTATTTGTATTAACTATCTTAATTACTATGTAATTAAGATAATAGCTACCATGCGTAAGTTTTTTTTTTTAATTGCATAAGTATTATGTGGCTTCTCAGGCAGAAAAGAGTAAGCTACATTGTTGATTCCCCCTCTAGAACCCTGTCTATCTTCCCTCCCTCTCTCATCCTTCCTACGTCTTCCCTCCCATCCCCTACACATCTATGGTTCCCCTGAATTATGTGTTTCTTCGACTTGGTGAGTCTGGTACACGAGCTTGACCTTTCACACAGCCTGGGTTTTGCTCTAGCCTTCACAAATGAGGGAAATCATTTGACCCCTGCTACTTTTTTTGAGGAAATGAGAGGAACACCATATTCAGGAACCCAATGTAGCAAGGAGGTCCTCCAGGAGTTAAGAGAAGCCTACAAGAAAGCTTTTAAGAAAATGTATCACCACATGTAAATTAAATGTTCTATACAGATGAAGTCACAGATCAACTGGGGGAGCACAGATTGTGCAGCATATGGAATTCAGTACATGAAGAAAAACATAACCAGATCCATTCCAGTATCATATACAAAGGTCAACCTGGATAATTTAAAACTTTGTGTTCAAAAATTGATGAAGGAAATAAAGGCACAGACAAATATGTATAGGTATTATGTGGCATGGATGGATGGGTCAATATTTTTAAGATTTTCATTCTTCCACTCAATCTATAAAATTGTTAGGTCTCAATAAAAATCTCAACAAGCTATTTTATAGAACTTGATGAAGTTATTCTAAAATTTGTATGGGAAATTGAAAAGTCTAGAATAAACAACACAGTAATGAAGAATAACAAAATTGGAGGACACACACTAAACAGTTTCAAGATTTACAATAAAGCTACAGACAGCATGGTGCTGGTAAAAGAATATGCAATAATTAGTGCAACAACAAAAAAAAAGAGCCAGAAATAGACGTATACAAACACAGTCAACCAATATTTAGCAAAGATTCAAAAGCAGTTCAATAGATAAAATATTGTCTTTTCAACAAATAGTTCTGGGCAAATAGATTTGCATATTAAAAAAGACCCTGTACACTTAGCTATAATTTTTTATAAATATTAAGTCCAAATAGAACACATATCATATGTAAAATACAAAACTACAAAACTTATAGAAAATCTGACCTTGTGGGGGCTGGAGTAGTGACTCAGTGGTTGCGGTGCTTGCCTAGCATGCGTGAGGATGTGAGTTCAAACCGCAGCACCACGTACACAACAAAGAGTCAGAGCAATGAAAGTCACATAAAAACTAAATAAAAAACTAAATAAGATTCTCTCTTTCTCTCATTGTCCCTCTCTCTTTAGAAAAAAAAAAAGAAAAGAAAACCTGACATTGTAGTTGGTAATGAGTTTTTAGATTACATACCAGTAGTATGACCCATGAAATGAAAAATGTATTAATTATATCTTAGTAAATCAAAAACTTCTATTCTTTGGAAAACATTTTCAAAATAAAGAAAAGGAAAACCAGAGATTGGAGAAAATATTTTCAAAATACATATCTGAAAGAAGACTTGTATCCAAAATACTGAAAGAGCTTAAAACTAAAGAATATGAAAACAAACAACCCAGTCAAAAACTTGGTTGAAGATTTGAACAGACATCTAATAAAAAATATACAGATGGCAAAGAGAAATATAAAAAAATATTTTTCACATCATTTTTGTAAGGGAAATGGAAATGAAAACAATGAGATAAAAGTACACACATATTAGAATGGCTGGAATCCAGAAAGAATAACAATACTGGTTTCTTGCAGAGATGCTAAACAACTCATTCTTTACTGGTGTGCATTCACTTGGGAAGACAATGTGGCAGTTGGTTACACTGATAAACGTCTTACCATATGATCCAATAATTGTTGAATTTAGTTTAAAAATGCATTTTCACACAAAATTCAGCTCACCATTGTTTATAGAAAACTTTATGGAGAGCCACCAAAAGCTGGAAGTGGCCAAGTTGTTCTGCAACAAGTTAACTTTAAAACAAATTTTAAAAAAGAAAGAAAGAAGTAGAATATTGATATCACAGAAAATAGCTCAGCAATGAAAAGAAATGAGCTATCAACATATATTAAAATACATATGCAACTTAAACGCATATTACTAAGTGAAAGAAGCCATTCTGAAAAGGCTCTATACTGCAGAATTCTATTTATTGGTATTCTGGCAAAGCACAAAATATAGATGAAAAATAGATCAGTTGGTGTTAAAAGTGTGGGCATGGGGATGAAGGAGAGGATAGGATAGGCTAAAAAAAGGGAGTATTTTAGAGGGGTGAAATTGTTTTATATAATCCTGTAATGAGGGACATAGGACTCACAGCCGTTGTCAACATTCATAGAACTTTACGGTATAATGTACATTCATGCATTAACATTACAAGGAAACATTTAGGAGGTACAGAAAGAAGGCTAAATATGATAAAATAATGTAACTATATTACAAAATAGGAAACTATGCCACTGAAAGCTTAAGTGGAAAGTTGCTGACTTGGGAAACTTCAGAAATGAGTATAACAGGATCTTCAATTCAGTTTCACTGGTCTTCAGTTCTGTTTTGATACCAATACCATGCTGTTTTTGCTACTACAGCTCTGTAATATAATTTCAGGACAGGGATTGAGATACTCCCTATTTCTTCCTTTCTATAGAGTAGTATTTTGGCTATTCTGGGTCTCCTGTTGTTCCATATGAACTTTAAAATTGCTTTATCTATATCTCTGAAAAATGCCATAGGTATCTTGATGGGGATTGCATTGAATCTGTAAAGGGCTTTGGGTAGAATGGCCATCTTTATTATATTGATTCTGCCTAATCATGAGCATGGAATGTTTTTCCATCTGCTCAGGTCTTCTGTAATTTATTTTTTTAGTGTTTGATAATTTTCTTTGAATATGTCTTTAATATCCTTTGTGAGGTTAATTCCAAAGTATTTAATTCTTTTGGAAGTGATGGTAAATGGGAGAGATTTTCTGATTTCTTCTTTTGCGGATTTGTTGTTGGTGTAAAGAAATGCTAGTGATTTGCTGGAGTTGATCTTGTAGCCAGCTACTTTGCTAAAATCACCTATGAGCTCTAGGAGTTTTAATCACCTATGAGCTATAGGAGTTTTCTGGCCAATGTTATTGGGTCTTCTAGGTATAAAATCATGTTGTCTGCAAATAAAGATAACTTGACTTCCTCTTTTCCTATATGAATACCTTTGATTTACTTGTCTTGCCTGATAGCTCTGGCAAGGATTTCAAGGACTATGTTGAACAAGAGTGGGGATAGCGGACAGCCTTGTCTAGTACCTGAATTCAGTGGAAATGCTTTCAGTTTTTCTCCATTGAGGATAATGTTGGCTATGGGTCTGTCATAGATGGTTCTGACATAGTAAAAGTATCTTCCCTTGATCCCTATTTTTTCCAAAGTTTTGAGCATAAAGTGGTGTTGAATTTTATCAAATGCCTTCTCTCCATCAATTGAGATGATTATATGGTTTTTGTTTTTAATTCTGTTTATATGGTGAATTACATTTATTGGTTTGCGTATATTGAACCAGCCTTGTTTCCCTGGAATGAAGCCCACTTGATCGTAATGGATTATCTTTTTAATGTGCTTTTGTATCTGATTAGCTAAAATTTTCTTAAGGATTTTTGCAATGTTCAACAGGGAAATTGGTCTGTTTTCTTTCTTTGATGTGTCTTTGTTGGGCTTTAGAATCAGTGTAATGTTTGCTTCATAGAAAGTGTTTGGGAGTGTTCCCTCTCTATCAATTTCCTGGAAGAGCTTGAAGAGGATTGGTGTTAGTTCTTCTGTGAAGGCTTTGTAGAATTCTGCCGTATAGTCATCCGGACATGGACTTTTCTTTTTTGGGGGAGCTTTGATTGCTGCTTCAATTTCGCTTTCTGTGATAGGTTGGTTGAGGTTTTCAATGTCCTCCTGTGTTAAAGAGGGGATGTCGTGTGTGTTCAAAAACCTGTCCATGTCCTCCAGGTTATCAAATTTGTCAGAGTATAAATTTTCAAAATAAGTTCTGATAATCTTCTGAATCTTGGATGGGTCTGTGGTGATATCCCCATTTTCATCTCTGATTTTGTTGATTTGCTTCATTTTGATCTTCCTTTTAGTGAGTTTGGCAAGGGGTCTGTCAATTTTGTTCACTCTTTCAAAGAACCAACTCTTGGATTTGTTAATAGATTGAATAGCTTTTTTGTTCTCAATTTCATTGATTTCAGCTCTGATCTTGGTGATTTCCTGTCTTCTGTTAGATTTAGGGTTGGATTGTAACTATTTGATCTTTGATAAAGGGGGCAAAAGTATAGTATGGAAGAAAGATAGCCTGTTCAAAAAATGGTGTTGGACAAACTGGACAGCCATTTGTAGACAACTGAAGCTGGATCCTTATCTTTTGCCCTGCACAAAAATTAAATCAAAATGGATCAAAGACCTGGATATTAAGCCTACAACTTTAAATTTACTAGAAAAAGAAGTTGGGTCAACACTGCACCTTAAAGGAGTCATCAGCTTCTCCCTTAACAAAACTCCTATGGCGCATGCTGTAAAATCAAAATTAAATGAATGGGATGTAATTAAACTAAAAAGTTTCTGCACAACTAAAGATCTAGTCAAGAGCATCAAGAGAGAACCTACAGAATGGGAGAAAATTTTTGCCTGCTACACCTCGGACAGAGGGCTAATATCCAGAATATATAGGGAACTAAAGAAACTAAAGTCCAAACTTGCAAATAATCCAATTGATAAATGGGCTAAAGAACTCAAAAA
Organism: Aplodontia rufa; assembly: GCA_004027875.1. NCBI lineage: Eukaryota > Metazoa > Chordata > Mammalia > Rodentia > Aplodontiidae > Aplodontia > Aplodontia rufa. The sequence goes on along the minus strand of PVKS010008456.1, from coordinate 670 downwards.
GAACTTATCTCCAGTGGAAGTCCAGAAAGCCCACAAATATATGAGAAAATGCTCTACATCATTAGTTATCAGGGAAATGCAAATCAAAACTTCAATGAGATACCACCTCACTCCTGTTAGAGTGGCAAAAATGAAGAATACAAGCAACAACAGATGCTGGAGGGGCTGTGGGAAAAGAGGAACACTACTACACTGCTGGTGGGACTGCAAACTGATTCAGCCACTGTGAAAAGCTGTATGGAGAATCCTCAAAAAATTAAGGATGGAACCACCTTATGACCCAGCTATCCCACTCCTGGGAATTTTCCCAAAAGACTTAGTATCAGCATATTATAGCGATGTGGCTTCATCAATGTTTTTAGCAGCTCAATTTACTATAGCTAGATTATGGAACCAACCCAGATGCCCCTCAATTGACGAGTGGATACAAAAGCTTTGGTACATATACACTATGGAATACTACTCGGCCATTAGAGAGGACGATATTATGGCTTTTGAAATCAAATGGATGGAGATGGACAGAATTGTGTTTAGTGAAGTCTCCCAATCTCAGAGACTCAAGGGCCGAATGGTTCTCTCATCTGTTGATGCTAGCATATATGGGGAAGCAGTAGGGCTAACGGCTAACCTAGCAAAACTGCAAATTGAATGACTTTCAGAGCATTAGGGG
>PVKS010008455.1:0-68272 GCA_004027875.1 Aplodontia rufa | reverse complement strand
GCGCAAGTACACAGGTTCAAACCCCAGCAACCCACGTACACAACTAAGTGTCAGAGCAACGAAAGCCATGTAAAAAACTCAATAAAATTTGGTTCTCTCTGTCTCTCTCTCACTGTCCTTCTCTCTTAAAAAAAAAAGACACCCAAATTCTTCCCTGTGCCCCCTCCCATCACCTCCTCCTCACTTTGTCCCCCTCACTCTGCTCCAGCCGTGTAGGCCCCCTCACCAGTCCACCAACACATTTCAGCTCAGATGGCACTTCCGTAGGCCCTCCTTGCTCATTACATAGAATCACTCCACTGCATGTGTGTTCTCTCAGGCTCCATCACTCTCTGGTATCTGATTTCTTTCTTTCTTTCTTTTTAAGGAAGGGGACAGTGAGAGAGAGAAAGAGAGAAGCAATTTTTATTTAGTTTTTCATATAACTTCCGTTCCTCCAACACTTAGTTGTGTACGTGGGTGCTAGGGTTCAAACCCGCATACTTGCGCATGCCAGGCAAGCGCTGTAACTGTTGAGCCACCGCTCCGGCCCCTCTGATTTCTTTATCAATCTGTTTACTCATCTGTAGGCTGCCTTCCCTGTAAGTTCCACAGGGACAAAAAAGTGTCTGTTTTATTCCCTTGTGTTCCTAATGACCAGCCCCAACACGGCATGTACAGTACAAGCTGAGAACACTGTTTTGCCTGAATGGATGGTGGATGGATGGGTGAGCGGGTAGGTGGATGGATGGACAGATGTTTGGGTGAGTGGACAGATGGATGATGGATGGATGGGAAAATGGATGAATGCACAGATAGATGAATGAGTGAACAAACTTTCCAACCTGCGACTGGTGTCAACTGGGCACTTGGCTCAAGATCTCAGGAGAGAGGAGCTTTTCAGGTTCCTCAAGCACTGTGGGACCTGCCAAATGGAGCTGCTGACCAGGCTGCCATTGTTCACACGCTGGCCCACCTCAATCATCGCTTCCCGTCCGGCAGGCGTGGACATGCAATAGACTCTTACGCAGTTGCAACCCATTCCCTGGCATAGCAAGCTGGTGGCCAGGGCATCCACATTCCTAAGAGGAGCCCGGGTGGGAACTGAATTTCCTTCAGTCCTCCATCTTTGGGCTGTATTGATAGCAGCTTCCTGCAATGCAGGGGATCTTCCTGGCATTTGAGGACTCCAGTTCATGACCCCAAGTGGCCACTCCCTTGACTTCTGGCTACACTTTTGGCAACTGAATAATAACCATTTTGATGAGCTGTCTTAGCTGTCTTATGCAGGGTCAGTAGGCTAAGCGCTTTGTATGTGTCGCCAGGCTGGCTGAGAGGGGGATATTACTGTCTGTTTTATGATGAACCTGAGGGCATCTGTCTGAGGACACAGAGCCCATGTCTGCTGTTAAAGCTGGCCATGATATGCTTTTGGCAGGAAATGGGGGGTGAAGGTGGGCCGGTGGCCAAGAACCCATGAGCAGCATCTGTGACCTGGATGGGGGAGGCAGCCTGCCAGCTGCTAATCACGGCTGCTGAGTGGAGCTGCTGGGCAGAGGCTGCTTTGGTCCCAAGATAGCCCCACCCTCTCCACCCACCACACGTGCAGAACCCTACCTAACCCGCACGTGTGTCCACAGGATGCTGTCCAGCCTGAACAAGTGGCTGTGGCAGGAAAGCCTCTGGTTACCACCAAACCGCACGTGGGCGCAGCTGGAGGACCAGGATGGCATGGTCTTCGCCCACCCCCAGCACATGCTGGCAGCCCTGCCCCTGGCCTTGGTCCTGGTGGGTGTGCGCCTCATCTTCGAGAGGTGAGTGTGGGTGTGCTGCTGGACTGTCGTCACCGCGTGGGGTTAACAGGTTCTGGGCGGGGCCTGGCTTTGCACAGAAGTGTTTTTCCTAGATCCAGCCCACTCTCAGCTCACTTCCCTCTGATCCCTGATGGCTGGTTTAGTCTGGGTGTGCCACCATCTTTACAGAACCGGGGTGGGGACCCTGGAAGACATGCCTGATTTGCTAAGCACTGGCCTGCTGAGGTCAGATGTTGTTGGTAAGTAGTGGAACATACTCTCCTTCCCAGAAGCCTCAGGGATCCTGCCTTTGTACCCTATGAGCACATCTGCCCTGTGCCCCCCAGCCCTCTCTCCTTTTGGGGGAGGACTGAATTCAAGGGCGGCTCAGCCTCCGGAGTCACTGGGATCACAGGCGTGTGCCACTGCACCCGGCTCCTCCTGGCTTCTTCTAACACCTTCCTTACTCTTGCCTCTCCTTTCATGCCCCCCATTTGCACCTAACCCCTTGCAGACTGGTACCTATTCAAGTATGTGCCAGCTGCCCAGGTTCCCAGTGACCTACCTGCCCATGTGGCTCAACGCTGCTGGCAGCCACTCTTCTCCCTGAGGGTCCTGGGCTGGATCTTTGCTCCCACAGCCTCCACACCTCTGCTGGGGCCACAGCGGCTGGTGTTGTGGTTACCCAGGCCTGCTTTGCCAAGCACCTTTCCTGCCTGAGACCCCGCCCGGCTCCCCACAGGCCTGCACCCCCACAGGCTCCCCTCCACCTTCCTCCACCCCTGATTACAGTCTTGCCGTGTTCTTGGTGACCTCCTGGCCTTTGCACTGGTTGCTTTTCAGTTCTTTTAAGGCCGGGTTGCAAGGAGACCTGCCCAGCCTTGCCCCTTCCTTGAGCTAGACCCTTAGCCCTTCTTCAGAGTCCCTCCTTTTTTTTTTTTTTTTTGTCCAATGCAACTGCAAGGCAACCCCTCTCTGGGACCCCAGGGTAGGAGGCCGAGAGTAACAGTACAAAGTTCTGACCCTTCCCCACGGTTCTGTTGGCTCTGGGTCTGTAAACCCTCTGCTTAGATGGAGAAGACCTGGAGCCTCCCATGCCCTGCTGTGTGCCCACTCCACTCCTTAGACTGATACTAAGCCCCTCCAAACCTCAGTTTCCCCAATATAGCATGTTCCCCCATGGCCCTCCCCCACAATCATGTCTCTTCTCACTTGAGCGCTAATGGACTCTGTCTCCCCTGCACCTAGATACGTAGGCCTGCCCCTGGGCCTATGGCTGGGAGTGAGGGATCAGACCAGGAAGCCGGTGAAGCCCAATGCCACACTGGAGAAACACTTCCTCTCAATTGGGCGGAGACCCAAGGAGGTGAGCGTGCCCATCCTCTGCACCATCCTCAGCTAGCAGATGGGGCCTGGCAGTGGTATGTGGCCCACTCGTTGGTGGCCAGGGAAGCCAAGTTGGCCTCTGGCACCCCAATAAGTGCCCCAGCCTGCACACCACCTGGGTCCCTTGCTTGCCTGGGAAATGAAGCCCCACCTCTCCTTCTCTCCCTGGGCAGTGAGTCCGGCCCCTCTCAGATGCAGGTGGAGATCCCCTCCCCCATCCCTGAGCATCACTGGGCACAGCTGCCCCATGGGCAGATTCTGGGCTGGGGTGAGAGGAGCCATTCTTTCCCCTTGGGGAGGAATGGAAGCCTGGCTGTTCTGGGGGTGGAGATAAAGGCATCCCTGTGACCCCTCCCTCCAAGCCCTACAGACTCTCGGACAGAGTCTGGGCTGCGTGGATCCTGAGGGGGAAGGGGCATGAAGACTGTTGACCCTGGTGAGGACAGGGTAGCTTCTCCAGAGCAGAAAGCTTTGTGATTCTCCCTCTGCAGGAAGGGGTGGCGGAGGTGGGGTGGGGACTGGCAAGGTCTCAACTGCCTGCCTGGGTGGGTGAGACCAGACCCTCTCAGAGAGGGTACAGGCGAGCCCCTTGGCAAGGGATCTGCGTGCCCTGTGAACAGCCCTTAGTCCTCATAAGCCCAGGTGTCCTGGAGGTACCCACTCCCTCTCCACAGTATACACGGCTGCCTCACAGGCACCATCTGGGGCTGCAGGGGAACCAGAGCAGAGCCAGGTCCCGCCTATCCAGGAACAGTACCATCAGGCCTCTGTGACCCTGACTCCTGGCACCCCTCCTCAGCCCCAGATGGCCCTTCTGGCCCCCCAATGTGGCCTCACACTGCGGCAGACTCAACGCTGGTTCCGGAGACGCCGGAACCAGGATCGGCCTCGCCTATCCAAGAAGTTCTGTGAGGCCAGGTAATAACCCAGGGCAGGGAGCCATGGAGTGGGAGGCTCTTCTCGCAGCTCCTTATGGGCTTCCTCCATCTGCAGCTGGAGGTTCGTCTTCTACCTGTGTACCTTCACCAGTGGCATCTTGGTCCTGTACAATGTGAGTACCCTGACTGCTTACCTGTCCCACCAGCACCTACAGGGCCTACTGAAGGCCTACTGTGCACCAGGAGCTGGGGGTTCTGCAATGAATGAGCCACCATTGCTGAGCGAGGGGCAGAGACGGAACTAGGCAGTGAAAGTGGGCTGAGTGACAGCTGTACCCAGAGGGCCATGGGAGCTTTGGGGAGGCCCCAGCCCAGGGTTAAGCTGGCTTCTGACCTTCGGGACCTTGAGACATCTGTTTCTCCACAGGAGTCGTGGCTGTGGACTCCAGCAAAGTGCTGGGAAAATTACCCAGTTCAGGTGAGTAGCAAGAGGTGGGCAGAGGCCCAGTTCCTGTGGCCACAGGTGCAAAACCCAAACTCGTACATCACGTTGCCCTCCGAGTTCCGCTCTCTGACTATTTTGGATGCCTCGGTGATTCATGAGAGGGGCCAGGATGAGGAAACTCACTGACCTGGGGCACCTCCAGAGACGGGGGACCATGCCTTCCTGGCGCTGAGCCAATGGGGAGGTCCTGAGCCAGGTAGGAGCCTGGACTGCTCACAGCTAACCTTGCCCTGCCGTCACAGGCCCTGAAGCCAAGCCTGTACTGGTGGTACCTGCTGGAACTGAGTTTCTACATCTCACTGCTGATCACACTGCCCTTTGACATCAAGCGCAAGGTGAGGCCATGGAGAGTGGCACCATGGGAGCACACGACCCAGCTTGGACAGGGAGGCAGGGCCCCAGAGGCGGCAGGGTGGAGCCCCTCCCGGCACCATGGCTGGTCCCAGCGGTGACCCACAGTCTCCCGCAGGACTTCAAGGAACAAGTGGTGCATCACTTCGTGACTATAGCCCTGATCACCTTCTCCTACAGCGCGAACCTGCTGCGCATAGGCTCTCTGGTGCTGCTGTTGCACGACTCTGCCGACTACCTGCTGGAGGTGGGCTGACCCGTCCCAAACGCCCTCCTGCTCTTCCAGGTGCCGCTGAAGATGAGGCCCCTCCCAGCCTCCCTGGGTCAGGAGGCCCCGCCCCCCAGCTCCCAAGGCTCACGAGGCCCCGCCCCTCTCAGTCTCCCAGGTTGGCGAAACCTCTCCACCACTTTCTGCTCTCTCACCTTTCCAAGGCAGTTTCTGGAGATAAGGCCTCACCCAGGTTCACTTGGTCCTACCCCACAGCACCTTTTCCAGCGAGAGGAGCCCCGCTCTTGCCTGCCCCTGGCCCTCTCCACCTGTCTCTGGACCTGAGCCCGTTTTTCTCTGCTGCCCTCCCCAGGCCTGTAAGATGTTCAACTACACGCGCTTTTCGACCCTGTGTGATGCTCTCTTCGTGGTCTTCGCCTTAGTCTTCTTCTACACCCGCCTCGTACTCTTCCCCACCCAGTGAGTTGGGCCTCCCATGGCGGGGCTTAGAGAAGCGGGAGGGTGTGTCTGAGACCCCAGGCCCACCTCATCCCTGGTGCCCTGCCCTGGGGAGTTGGAGGTATTTGCTGGGATTTTTCCAGAAGAAGGCAGGGAAGGGTGTGCCTGGCACTGGGCACAACATATACAAAACCTCAGAAGTAAGAGAACTGGGCTGAGTCTACCCAGTGCGCCCTGGGACATGAAGCGAGGGGAGGCGGGACCTGGGGCACCAGCTCACTAGAGTCATTGTCTAGTAAACATTTGAGCTTTTCAAACGTGTCCCGCGGTGGGGACATGGCAGAAGAAGCCATACAGAGACCTCTGCTCTTGTGGGGCCGACAGTGTGGGTGGGAACAGGGCAGATGAAGCAAACGAGCGGCATGCAGAGGTAAAGGAATGATAGTGCCAAAGAGAAAATGAAGTGTTGAGAAGGGCACAGAACACTGGTGCGTGGTACCTGGAACTCGGTGGCGTGGCCTTTGTACTTATAGAAGGGAGGGAGAATTATAGAATGCAAGAAGGACCATACTGATCCCAGACAAGCATTCCAGGCAGAGGGAATGGCCTGTCCTGAGGCTGGACTGTGCTCCAAGTGTTGGATGAACTGCAAGAAGCCAGTGAGACTGAAGCAGAGCCAGGGAGGAGGTAACAACGGGCGGCAGACCATGTTCTGCCCGGTTCCTGGGCTGCAGGAAGGAGGGAGCCCAGGAGGGACAGGACCTGGGTTGCTCACCAGCGCTCTCTGGTGGCTGCAGGGCAGCAGCTGGAGGGCAGCTTAGAAGCAGAGTCAGGGGTTGCAGGGGCAGTGGGGCAGTGGGGCAGTGGGGTCGTAGCAGAGCAACTGCGCTGCATAGTGAGGAAGTGAAGCTAGCAGACTTGGAGTGGCCCTGGTCAAGGATGGGAACAGGCCAAGTAGGAGGCAGGCCAGTCTGGGCTTGCAGGAAGACAGGCAAGTGTAGGAGTCGGAGCCCACAGTATCTGAAGCCACAGGCCTGGATGGGGTCAACTGGAACCAGGCAGGGACAGAGAGACCCAGGCCCGGAGCTCCCTGATGTGTGCAGGTGGAGGGGAGCCCACAGAAGGGTCTGGGGGAGCAGCTATGTGATGAGGGGACAAAACCAAACAGTCACTGCAGCTGGCTCCACAGTCTCAAGGGAAAAGGGGGGAGCCAGAGGAACAAAGAAGGGTCAGGAGAGGATGTGTTGCTTTTTCTTGTGTGTGAAGTAACAGAATTGGCAGTGATGGCAAAGAGCCAGCAAGGACATGAACTTGGAGGAAACAGGAGAAAAGCGAGTGGCTAGAGCTGGGGTCAAGGGCAGTGTATTCGAGGCAGTGGGTAAGGATGTGGAGCTGCAGACAGCCCTCGAGAACATTTCTCAGGCTGCTCCCTGAAGAAGTGTTTGCACCCTGATGGGAAGAGGTTCTGGGGGTCTGGGGAGACACAAGAAGATGTTCAAGAGCCACCCAAGAGGGCAGTGGGGTACTCAGCCCCCACTTGGAGTTCATGGTCGGGAAAGGCAGTTGACAAGCTGCTCGAGTGTACTGGGGAGCGGGGCTTGAGTGCCCAGCTGATGAGCATCGGTGTCATGGGACAGGGCAGCACTGGGGGGCCACTGAAGTTCCAGGGCAGGGAAGGCCATGCAGGTGAGAGGTTCCTGGGCCTAGTCTGCAGCAGCTGCTGAGACCCCTTCCTCCCTCCTGCTGTAGGATCATCTACACCACATACTATGAGTCCATCTTAGACTCGGGTCCCTTCTTTGGCTACTACTTCTTCAACGTGCTTCTGATGCTGCTGCAGGTCTTACACGTCTATTGGTTTGGCCTCATCCTGCGCATGCTCTACAACTTCCTAAAGAAGGGTCAGGTACATCCGGGCAAGGGTTAACTCATGTATGCCTCCTGGGAGTCCCCAGCCCGGCCAAGCTCCTCCCAGCCTTGAGTTTAACCCACCTCTCTGCTCCCCAGATGGCAAAGGACATTCGCAGTGATGTGGAAGAGTCTGACTCCAGTGACGATGGGCTCGCTCCAGAAGGTTCGCAGCTGAAGAACGGGGTGACTCATGGGCCTGGGGAAGCCCCAGCTGATGGCCCTCGGAGCCGGGCAGCTGTGCGGCTGGCCAATGGGCATGTGCCAGCCACATAGCCAGCTCAGAACTGGCAGTGAGGGACTGCCCCAGCACCTTGGTCATCTGTGGGGTGGCTGGACTGGCAGCCCTTGAGCAAGCTCTGCAGAGACAGGGAAGCCCGAGCCCAGGATGGGCAGGAGGGCCGATGATCTGTCTCTGGTTCCTTCCTCCTTCCCTCCCTCCCTCCATCCCTCTGGGCAACTAGACAGAGCCAGAAGGCAGCAGCAGGATACTGCAGCCAGCCAGAGCCATATCCAGGCTGCAGCCTGGGTGCTCTGGGGAGCCCTGGATGAAAGGAGTCCAATAAAACCTGAACGGAGCTGAATTCTCTGCCTGAGAACTTGGATCCATCACAGCTGCATCTCCCTCCCTGAGATCCCATGAAATCCAGGGAATCTACCTTTAGACCCACTGACCAGATACTCACTGCCACCCCAAACATGCCTCACCCAGGGCCCCAGACAGCAACAGGATGTGGAGACTCAGCTGCCCCCAGGCAAGGCCCTATGCCCAGCCAGCGCCTTAGACAAGCCACCTCCTCCCACCACAGGGCACCCCCAGCGAGTGGCTCACATGCAGGGTTACCGAAGATGGGCAGTACTAAGCTCAGGAAGCTCAAGTCTTTTGCTTGAGGTCACAGAGCAGTCACAAGCCAAGCAGGAGCGTGTAAGGGAGCTTGTTCCTCCAGCCTCTGCTCCAAGCCATCTGGAGACTACTGCCAGCCACTAGGGGACCATGGGTCAAGGTGTAAATTCTCACAGGCTTCCCAAGGGTCAGCCTAGGAGAGGTCGCTTACTGTCCCTTCAGGAGCTACACAGGAAAGGGATCCCCTTCCAAGACAGGGGCTGGAGGACCAGTGTCCCATACCCCAGAAATAGCCACAACAGCCATATGTGGTCAGACCACACTGACCTCAGGGAAGCACTCAGGCAGAGCCAAGAGGAGAGAGAGAGAGAGAGAGATGGATGCAGGGGGCAAAGAAGCACTGAGGGGGACACTAGAGGAGAAAGAGACTAGAGACAGCATGGGTTGCTGAGAGAGAAGGAAGAGCAGACAAACCCTAGAGAGGAAAGAGAGAGGGTAAGGCAGAGGAGCAAAGGAATAGACGGCCAAGACTGGGCTGAGGCACTCAGAAAGTCAAGGGTCTCATGTGGAAGCTAGAGGGGGAGGAACGGGGAGCTCGTGGAAGTGGAGTAGCAGGGGAGGGGAGGTGCTGGGCCATGCGCACTGTGAATGCATCACAAACCCACTGTTGTGAAATTATAATGCACTGATTAAAAAAGGCACAGCGAGAAGGGTAGAGATCTTGGGTGCTTCTTGGCGAACAGGAGTCAGGGGAGAGAGCAGAGGGTTCCCGCTGTCTCCACCGAAGGGCAACAGAAGGTAATTAGATCATAGTGTGGCTAAGATGCAGGGAAAGGAGCCCAGAAGACAGAAGAAATGGAGAAAGAGTTGCTGATGGCAGGGGAATGAGAAGGCAGCAAAGGAGGGTGACAGGAGGAGGGTAAGGGGGCAGGGGTGGCAAGAGGAAGAGGGGACGGGAAGTTCCCAAGGAGAGGGGCTGAAGGCAGAAAAAGAACCAAAGAGGAGGGAGGGGTGATCGAACACGGATGTGAAAGAGCAAATCATCAAGAAGAGAGGGGTTGGGGTGTGGCTCAGCGGGGAGCACCAGCCTGGTTCCATCCCTAGCACAGACAGGAGAGCAGGAGGCTGGAATGAAAAGATGACCCTGAAATGAAGGACGCTCAGCCTCGTGCACAAAAGCGATGGCGCGTGGGGAAGCTGCGTGTCCTTCATCCAGAATTCAAAATGCTCCAAAATCTCTTTCAGCACTGATGAGACGCCACAAATAGAAAATTCCACACCTGACCGCATGGGATGGGTTGCAGTCAAAATCTGGGCACACTGAAAAATACTGCATAATGTGACGTGAAGACAGTGTCTATGGTGTATGTGAAACAAACGGGTTTCACGTCTAGACTTGTATCTAATCCCCAAAATCTCAGCATGTATCTGCAATAGTCTCCAACCCACAACTATCCAAACTCGGAAAGCCTTCCGGATCCAGGCATTTGGGATAAAGGACAGGCAACGCGTAGTGCAGTGGTGGCGCCCTCTGTTGGCGAGATTTGCAGGACCGTGGACCTGCCAAATGGCATTCCCCCCTAGGAAGCGGGAACTCGCAAAAACAAATGCATTTCCTCCTAGCTCTAAAGCCACACCCAGATACTAATGTAGCCACCTAATTAGTAATACATTAGTGTCTCTCATGCTCCTGGAACAGGACAAGCGGCCTAAAAAAATGAGAGCAAAACACGATGGACAAAGAAGGGAAAACTTATCAGCTTATAAAAACACTAAATCTCAGAAGTGACCAAGGAAATGGAAACAAGGCCAGGAGATACTTTTTTTTTTAAGAGAGAGGGAGAAAGGAAGAGAAAGAATTTTATTTTTTCATCTGACCTTAGTTTTTCTTTTTCTTTTTTTCAAGAGAGGGACAGGGCTGAATGGTCCTGCATGCCAGGCAAGGGCCATAACCATTGAGCCACCGCTCCAGCCCAGTTTCTTGGACATTTAGTTGTGTATGTGGTGCTGGGGTCCGAACCCCACACTTGAAGTGCTGAGCCACCGCTCCAGCCCAGAGATGCCATTTTAGATGCACTCAGCTGGGGACACATGGAACAAGCTGGTGCTGTGGTGCATATCTGAAATCCCAAGAACCTGGGAGGTTGAGGCTGGAGCAACACAAGTTCAAGGCCAGCCTTGGCAACTTAGTGAGACCCTGACTCAAAACATTAAAAGGGCTGTAGATGTAGCCCAGTGGTAGAATACCCTTGGTTCAAATCCCAATAATACCAAAAACAAAAAATCAGTAGCAGTTGTGGGAGAGAAGGATGATGAGAAATTTCACACACAGTTGTGGGAGAAGCTTAGGTTGGTACCACCACTTAATTTTTTTTTTTAAGGTACCAGGGTTTGAACCCAGGGGCATTTAACCACTGAGCCACATCCCCAGCCCTTTTTATATTTTTAGTTTGAAACTCAGTCTCATTAAATTGCTTAGGGCCTCATTAAGTTGCTGAGGCTGGCTTTGAACTTGCAATCCTCCTGCCTCAACCTCTCCAGTCACTAGGATTACAGACATGTGCCACCATGCCCAGCAGGACCACCACATTATAAATGTGCCTTTTATAAAGGTTACATTGCTGACCTATAAAATTCAAAAGCAACCCAAAAAATGTTACCCAGGGCTTGGGGTGTAGTTCAGTGGTGAACTCCCTGATGCTCTGAGTTCAATCCCTAGCACCATCAAAAAAGAAAGGAAAAAAAAAAGGCAAAGGACTTGAATGGACAGCAACTCTCAGCAAAATTACACACACATGCAGTTAAACCAGTCCTAAGGGAAATTTGGAACCTCACATGCTTGTGTTAGAAAATGTGGGGATGGGGCTGGAGCAGAGACGCAGTGGTTACAGCTCTTGACTGGGATGCATGAGGATGTGGGCTCAAACCCCAACACCGAGTACACAACGAAGTGTCTGAGCAACTATAGCCATGTGAAGGACTAAATAAAATTGATTCTCTCTCTCTCCGTCCCCTCTCTCTTTAAAACAAAAAGAAGAAGAAGAAGAAGAAGGGGCTGGAGCGGTGGCTCCGTGGTTACAGCGCTTGCCTGGCATGCACAAGTACAGGAGTTCAAACCCCAGCACCACATACTCAACAAAGTGCCGGAGCAACGAAAGCCAACTGAAAAACTAAATAAAATGGATTCATCCTCTCTCTCTCTCTCACTGCCCCTCTATCTTTAAAAAAAAAAAGAAAAGAAAAAGAAAAAATGGGGGGGGGGAAGCTAAGCAACCAATTTAAGAAGCTAGGAAAAGAACAGTGGAACAAGCTCAATAAAAGGAAAATAAATAACACATAAATAAACGCAGAAATTAGGATCAACAGGCAACCCCCAACGTTAATTTTGTGAACAACATAAAATAGACAAACCTGGTGAAATTAGTCGAGAAAAATAAGAGTTACAGAAAATACAAAGACATGAGGCCGTCACTAGAGACTGCCCCAGAGGCTTTTTTAAATCAATATTATGAAAACTTTGCCAATAAATTTCAAAACTTCCAAAACCTAGACAAATTTCTAAAAAAATACAATTTATCAGGAATGTGTGCTAGAAGTCAACGGCACCATCTTCTGGTTCCCCGTCTTCTGTTTTCTTGATTCTGTGACTGAAGACTGAGCCCTGGGCAATGGTTGACCACAAAGGTACCAGACATCACCTTTCCCAGAAAAAATGTAAAGACCTCCCCGCAGCCCAAGGGACCATCTTGGAGGCCCACAGCCTAAACCTGATCCGGTGCTGCCTGTGGACCAATCAGGTAGCCAAGAAAAGGGTTGCTGACCAATAACAGCCCACCTCTGACTTAGGGTGGAGCCAATCACACCCAATCACAGGACTGAGAAGGGTTGACAGGCAAGTTCTCTCTGGAAGGCCAGGAGGATGATACCGCCCTAAAAAAGAGCTCCCAAATATCAGAAAAAGAATGAAAGATAGAGGACCAATAGGGTATAAACAGACAAGTCACACAGTGGAACTGTTTTTTTGTACAGGGGATTGAACCCAGGGTGGCTTTACCACTGAGCCACATCCCCATCCTTTTTTCTTTTTTGAGACAGAGTCTCCCTACATTGCTTAGAGCCTAACTGAATTGCTGAGGCTGGCCTCAAACTTTGATCCTCCTGCCTCAGCCTTCCTAATCCCTGGGATTACACATGTGTGTCACCATGCACAGTTGGAACTTTTTTAAATATGGGAAATACAGTGGAAATTAGCCTTAGAAAGGAGAGAAAGTGATACCTGCTGTTATGGTTTGAATGTGAGATGTCTCCCCAAAAGTCTCACGTGTGACTGCAGTAAGGATAAGGTGAAATGATGGGTTATAAGAGCCTTAACTGGATCAGAGAGTAAACCCCCGATAGGGGTTAACTGGTAGCTCCGGGTGGGTAGGAAGTGGCTGGAGAAGACAGGTCATTGGGGGTATCCTTTGGGGTAGATATTTTGTGCCTGGTGCTGTCTAGGGCCAGGCTTCAACTGGTCCCACTCCTCCACTATGGTGCTCAGCCTCACATTGATCCCCAAGAAATGGAGCCGGCCATCTATGAACTAAGACCTGTGGGCCCCAAATCAACTTCTCCTCCACTACAGTTGCTGTTGTGGGGTCTTTCAGTCACAGCCGTGAGAAAGCTACAGCATGGACAAGCTCGGATGGCATGATGCTGAGTGACACAGGCAGACAACGATGCAGGGCCTGGGAAAGTCAAAGCCAGAGGCAAAGCTGGGGCCAGGGAGGGGAGCCGGAATCAGTGTTGGTGGGCACAGAGGTTCAGCTCTGCAGGACAGAGTTCTGGAGAACGCTGGTGGAAACGTCTGCACAGCAACATGGGACGGTCGATGCCCCTGACCTGTACACAGAGAAATGGTTGGTGTGATAAACTCTGTTACAACAGTTTTGTCACTGTGCTTTCTAACGGGAAAAGATGACCACTCCCACCAAGATGCAGGGACACGGTACTGCAATATCCATGAGGCAGCAGGTAGGTTTACACCAGCCCTAGCACAAACACTTGAGTAACGTGTCATGCAACGTCACTCAGCAATAGGAATTTTTCGATTCCATTATATTTTCTTTTAAGAGAGAAAGGGAGAGGGAGAAGGGAGAGAGAGAATCAATTTTATTTAGATTTGCAACTGGGTTTTGTTTTTCTGACACAGACTTGCATATGTGGTGCTGGGGTTCAAACTCAGGTCCTCACACATGCCAGGCAAGCGCTCTCCCACTGAGCCACCACTCCAGGCCTCTGCTATGTGAGACCATCATATATGCCGTGGATCGCCAACGCAATGCCCTTATTTGGTGCATGATTTATGTATAAATACACCTACATTAACAAAACGCAAAGTTAACCAAAAATCACCTCATTCGAAAAAGAGTCACACACACACACACATGCGCGCGCACGCACATGTTGTTAAACAAATACCAGGGAGGACGGAGCGGGAGAGTGCTTGGGTGGACACTGGCCAAATTATATTGTTATATTGTGTGCATGTACGAACATGTAACAAGAAACCCCATTATGTGCACCAATGAACCAATAAAAAAAAAAAATGTGTGTGGTGGGACAAATACCAAGGAAAAAACGCCAAACGGGCAAGCGGACAGTCAGAGAGGCTGGGGAGAGCACCACCTAGGGACCACTTGCTGCATTCCACTGTCTTTTTTTTTTTTTTTTTTTTTTATAACTACCATTGAACTGAACCCATGGGCACTTAACCATCCCCAGCCCTTTTTATTTTTTATTCTGAAACAGGGTCTCACCAAGTTGCTTAGGACCTTGTTAAGTTGCTGATGCTGGCTTTGAACTTGAGATCCTCCTACCTCAGGCTCCCAAGCTGCTGGGATCACAGGTGAGAACCACCATGCCCTGCCCCACTGTATGGTTGAGGACAAACAGGAAGAGAAGCTCGCCCAATTCTCTTTTACTGATGTCATCCCCATTTACCAATCTTGAAAGAAAAAAAGATATGCCACCCCAAATACACCTTTCTAGCATACTGACTACTAAGAGGTACAAAACGATCACTCTGATCCTCATTTTTGTTTCTTATTCTTACAAATGAGTCAAAATGACCCTTTAAAGGCAGAATAGACTGCATGATTAAGACAACAGACACCAGCAGAAAGACTTCCAGGCTACCACTGCACCCATACACCAACCTGCTAACCTGCATGGGGACCCATGCAGGGCTGCGCCCTCCCACTGCTATGAGAACCAATTTGCCCTCACCCAGGAAAACCCAGCCTCCTCCCCGAGTACCCACAGCAACCCTGACCTAGGCAAGGAGCCACTCCAGTGGCTTCCCACCGTGCTGGGCCGTTCCCATCAGCACACAAACATGCAGATGTATCTTTCCTCCTGTGGCTTTTGTTATTGAGGTGAAATTCACACAACATAAATCAACCCTGTTAAAAATTAAACAATCCAGGCCTGCACGGTGGCCATTCCTGTAATCCAGGCCACTCCGGAGGCTGAGACAGGAGGATCACAAACTCAAAGCCAGCCTCAGTAAGCTAATGAGACCCTATCTCAAAATAATAAATAGAAAGGGCTGGAATTCAGCTCATTGATTAAGCACCAGTGGGTTCAATCCAGTACCAAAAAGAAAGAAAAGAAATCCAGCTGGCATTTGGAACATTCACACTCTGTGCAACCATAGCACTAGCCAGTTCAGAACATGTTCATCACCCCAAACTAAAAGCCCCGCACTCATCCGGCAACTGCTCCCATTCTCCCTCCTCCCCCAGCCCCTGGCCATCACTGCCTGCCCTGCATCACCCCTTCTGACCGACTGCTTTCACTGGGCTTAATGATCTCAAGGTTCACTGGAGGTGGAGCGTGCGAGGCCTTCCTTCCTTTTAATGGCTGAAGAATACACCATCGTGGGAGCAACCACACTGTGTCCATCCATTCATCCACCAGTGGACACTTAGGTCGTCTCCGCTTTTTGTCCACCGTGAACAATGCTGTGAAGGAATTAAGAATATGTCACCTCAGCCAGGTGCAGTGGCACATGCCTGTCATCCCAAGCTACGAGAGGCTGAGGCAGGAGGACAGTCCAGTTGGAGACCAGCCTGGGCAACTTATAAGAGTGCCTCAAAATAAATTTTTATTTATTTATTTTGGTACTAGGGACCTAACCTAAGGGTGCTTTGCCACTGAAATACATCAACTTTTTTATTTTTTATTTTGGGACAAGGTCTCACTAAGTTGCTGAGGCTGGCCTTGAACTTAAGATCATTCTGTCTCATCCTCCCAAACTGCTGGTATTACAGGCGTGTGCCACTGCACAAGCTTAAAAAAAAGAAAAGGCTGGGGGTGTAGCTCAGTGGCAGAGCACCCCCGGGTTCAATCCCCAGCACCGAAGAAAATAGATGCCACTCTGAATAAGCCATTGTGGAGTAATGACTATTTACATTAACTGCGCATTAATAGCATGTTCAGAAAGATTACCCCGCCCCTCATTTCCCTATGCCTCTTGTCCTCAAGGATGGGGAAGTTGAAGCTGAAAGTATTCTGTACGGACACTAATAAAAACAGCTCTTCTTGGGCTAGAGTAGTGGCTCAGCAGATGGAGCACTTGCCTGGCGCATGTGAGGACCGGGGTTGAACCCCAGCACCACATACACAACTAAGTTTTGGAGAAACAAAGGCCAGATGGAAAAATAAATAAAACTGATAAGGGGCTGGAGCGGTGGCTCAGCAATTTCAGCGCTTGCCTGGCAAGCACGAGGACCCAGGTTCAAACCCCAGCACCACGTACACAACTAAGTGTTGGAGCAACTAAGGCCATGTGAAAAACTAAATAAAGCTGTTTCTCTCTTTCTCTGTCTCTGTTACTGTCCCTCTCTCTTAAAAAAAAAATAAAACTGATAAAACAAAAACAAAAAACAGCTCTTCTTGCTCAGTCAGATGACCTGGCCCCAGATACACGCCCAGACTGAGGCCAGACGATGGCCTGTCCAGGAGTTCATGGTCCTGGGCAGGGAAAGGAGCTCTAGATTTTTGGGTTAGGGATGCTTGCTTAAGGGCACTTATATGCTTTTCTTTTTTAATCTGTCTTATGTGTCCGGCAGGACCTGAGACTAGAAGCGGGATTTCGCTGCCACTACACTTGCTATGAACACTCACATACAAACTTTGACTTGAACGCCTGATTTTTATTCCCTTGGGTCTGTACTGAGGAGTGGAGCTGCTGGGTCGTGGTGATTCCACGTGCAAGGCTCTCTGTTGTTGCTTCCATGTCTCAGATTTCAGGGAACACTAAACTGTTTTCCAGAGCAGAGCATCTTTTTACATTCCCACCAGCAAGGAACCAAGTCTCCAGTTTCTCCACATCTTCTTCAACACTTAATTTGCCTTTTTAAAAAGGTATAGATCTGGGTGTATGCCTCAGGAGTAGAGTGGGCTTAGCCTGCTTGAGGCCCTGAGTTCAATCGCGCACGTGTGTTTTCATTCATTCTCAGGGGATCTTCCATTTCCAGAAAGAAAAAAAAACGAATGTCTGTGAGCTCCCCCTTGCTTCTGAGGCTGCTCTACTGACTGCCCCTACCCTCCACCAGACAGCAAAGCTCAAGAGTCATCCATATACAAAAGCTTTGGTGCATATATACAATGGAATACTACTCAGCCATTAGAGAAGACGATATTATAGCTTTTGATATCAAATGGATGGAGATGGAAAGAATTATGCTTAGTGAAGTCTCCCAATCTCAGAGACTCAAGGGCCGAATGGTTTCTCTCATCTGTGGAAGCTGGAATACATGGGGAAGCAGTAGGGCAGACGGCTAACCAAACAATACTTCAAATTGAATGACTCTCAGAGTAATAGGGGGATGGCTCTCTAGGATGCTTGGAGGTGTAGGGAGGAGGATGGGGAGGGGGGAGGGTGTATGAAGAACTCATAAGAGACTGCAGAGTGGGAATATGGGGGAACCATCCCAGAAGCCGATGTCGTTCCTCCACGAGCTACCCAGTTAACGCAAGAGTTCTTCTGGGGGAAACGGCAACAGGTGAAACCCAAGGTGGTTATCCATGTTTTGGCATTACCCCTGGATAACAAAGTATACATACATTGATTACTGTTGGTTTGATAATGTTTTCCTCTCAATTGTATCTCTATATACTTCTAATAAAAAAAAGAATAGCCTATAAGTGGTGTGTAATTATTAGATTATATTATGTGTGCTGTGACTAAGTAAGATAAGAATATAGGAGAGTGTGATTTGTAGTGTGACATCCCTTGAAAATTGTGATACTAATACCTTTGAGTGCTGTGTTAAATAAAAAATATTAAAACGAAAAAAAAAGAGTCACCCATATAGTCATCCCTTGGTATCCATGCGGGGTTGGTTCCAGGACCTCCACTGATATCAAAATCCCCAGACATGCCAGTCCCTTTCATAGAATGGTGTAATATTTGCAGAAAACCTAGCACATTCTCCTGCAGATTTCAAATCACCTCCAGATGATTTACAATATTTAATACGATGTAAATGCTATGGACAGTGTTGCTGCTGTGTTGTTTAGGGATCCACTCCACGGAGGTTTCCACTGTGCCATACCTGTGCCACTTTGATTCCAGTTTCCACTGGTGGTCTGCGACACTGGTTGCAGAACTCAGGGACACCAAAGGCTCAGCTCCTCCCTCCCTGTTGCCTTTACACTCTGCCCCTCCAGCCTACGTCTCCCACCGAAACCTTTTCTGTCATTGCCACCAACGACCTCCACATTATCAAACCTCATGGTCTATTTCTAGGCCTGCTTGACCTGATCCACGGCAGCTGCTGACACCATCACTCCCTTTTATTTGCCTCCTTTCCTCCCTGAATATTCCTGGTTTCCTCACATCTTTGTGCCAGCTCCTTCTCCCTTCTGCTTCTTCCTCACTTTCAAAACCTCTAGACCAGGGCTGAAGCGGTGGCTTGGTGGTTATGGTGCTTGCCTGGCATGCACAAGGACCTGGGTTCAAACCCCAGCACAGACATAACTATGTGTCGGAGCAACAAAAACCAGATGGAAAAACTAAATAAAAATTGATTCTCTCTCTCTCTCTCTCTCTCTCTGTCACTCTCTCTAGAAAGAAAGAAAGAAAGAAAGAAAGAAAGAAAGAAAGAAAGAAAACCTCTAGACCTTTCTCCAACCACTCCTCTCCTCCACTTCATGGGCATCCACCTGTAAGAAACTGCAGTTCGTGTCTCCAACCCAGATCTGTGGCCCAACACCTTCTCTGTCTCCCCCACCAGGTTTCTTTCTTAAAAGCAGCATCTTCAAAGCTGGATCCCTGTGGGACCCCTTCCCAAGCCACGCCCACTTGAGCCACTGGGCCCCACAGGAGCTGCCCTCATCAGAGCCAGGCCCCTACCGCTCAGCCTCCCACCCAGCCCAATATCTCAGCGCAGCCTTGCTTCCTCACACTTACATCCCATGTGGACCCCAGTCCTGGTGCCCCATCAAATTTAACAGACCCAGAATCCTACCGTCCCTGGGCACCTGCATCGACCCCCCCAGGCTCCGCCACTCAAGCCCTCCCTGGACCACTGGCTGGTCGCCCAGCCCCCCTTGGCCCCTCCCACTCGATCTTCTGTCCTCTCCATTATAGCCCAAAATACCCTCCTTCCAATTTCAGAGGTCTGTTGTGTTTATGGCTGATCCTGAGCACCTAGAACAATGCCTCACACAGACATACCTGTCGGCGACTGCTTCCAGGACCTCTGCACATACCAAAATCTACAGGTGAACAAGTCCCTTACAAAACACCCTAGAGTTGGGATATAAGCTACATTCAGCCTCCCACATCCTCCCATATACGTTAAGCTGTCTCCAGATGACCTCTGTTAACACAAAGTAAATGCTATGCAAACAGTTGTTACAGTATATTAAGGGAATAATGAAAGGGAAAAAAGGCCCATAAAGGTTTAGGACACTTTTTTTTTTTTTTGAAGTGCTGAGGATGGATGGAACCCAGGGTCTCACACATGCTAGGCAAATGGTTTACTACTGACCTGCACCTCCACCCCTAACCACCTCTTAAAAGGTCAAAGCTGCAAACACAATCGCATTCTGAGGGGATCAAGAGTTCAACATAGAAATTCATATTACTATTTTTTGTTCATAAGTCCTATTCTGGAAAATGTGACACGGACCCAGGGAAAAAGTGTGGCTGAGAGGGATGTGACCCCAGGAGGTGACAATGACAATGAAGGTAAGGGGAATAAGGGGGTAGCAGTGGTGATGGAGGAGGAGCAACAGACCACGCATTATGACCAAGAGGACAATAAAGTTGACTACAGGTACCTAGGGAGGACAGAGCTGCCAGAAGTTAGAGCATCAGGAGCTGGCTCCGTACATCCGGGGTTCCTCTCAGCCAAGCTGGCTTCCCAAAGCTGGACAGCAAGCATTAGGTGGCCAGCACACTCCAGACGGCCACAGCGGAGGCCAGGCCCTGCCTCACTTGTGCCTGGTCTTACCAAGAATTCACAACACCATGGTGGGGGGCCAGTCTCCACTTGACCACTACCTAGGACATGGGGACCTGGGACCAAGCAGCCCATGTGCATTCTGGGTCTGTTATGGTTTGGATGAAAGGCTTCTCAGAAGTGAAATGGCTGGGTTACGAGAGCCGTAACACAATCGGTGAGTTGATCCCTGATGGGGATTAACAGGCAACTGAAGGCAGACAGGGTGTGGGTGGAGGTGGGTTGTTGGGGGCGTGCCTTTGGCAGGGTGTGGCTGGAGAAGGTGGGTTGTTGGGGGCGTCCCTTTGGCAGGGTGTGGCTGAAGGGGCGTTGTTGGGGTCATGCCTTTGGGTATGTATTTTGTATCTGGAGTACCCTCTCTCTCTTCTCTCTGGACCCATGCCTTCTGCCATGATGTGCAACCTCACCTCGAACCCTGAAGAATGGAGCCAGCCATCTGCGGACTAAGACCGAAACCACGAGTCCCTAAAAAAGCTTTTCCTCACAGAATGTTCTTGTCAGATTCTCGGGTCATAGCAAAGAAAAAGCTGGCTACACCAAGGTCTGTGAGACTACATCCAGCCTTGGTTTTGACCTTGGGGAAGGCGAGAGGACAGTGGGCACCATGGTCCAGACTGCTGTAAGTGGATTACTCAGGTTCAAATCCCAACTCAGACAGTACAAGACCTTGGTTCATCTATGGTAACTTCTTCCCCTGTAACATGAGCACAGCCAGCAAAAACAACTCAAAAGGCTGACGAGTGCTGACGAGTGCTGCATGAACAAACCAGACTCGGTCTGTCATATTTCAGGATATGACCCCACAGTGAAAAGGAATGGAGCACGAACAGAGCAACTCGAATGAACCTTGAAAACACGCCCAGTGGAGGAAGCCCGCACAAAAGTCCCTGGCAGTTCCCATCTACGTGAACTGTCCAGAATAGGCAAACCTATTAGGACAAACTAGCAGCTACCCAGGGCTGGGGAGAGCAGATGTGACGTGACTGCTATCTGGGACGGGGTTCCTTTGGGGATGATGAAAATCTCCTGGATCCTGACACAGGTGACGGTTGCATAACAATGTGAATGTACTTAGCACCAGTGGATGGTACACTTTAAAATGGTTAATGGTTAATTCAGATTATGTGAAAATTTCCTCAATAACAAAAGCGGGAGGAACAAGCAAGGATACATACAGCTTCCACACACCAGCCCCCAGCCATCCCTTCCTGGCCACCGGGAGCCCATCTGAAATTTACCGAGGATTCACATTGCAGGTGCCGGGATCTGCGCCCACCCGGACCACGTCTTGTTCCTCGTGGGCTCTGGAAACACACTTGGAGGTCCAGGGCACATCCACAACACGCGGTGGGAAGGGCACTCTGAGCTTCCTAAGGACCCTGCCCTGTACATGCGGAGAGATGAGGCCACCCTTCCCCTCAGCATGAGCAATCAGAATGGGGGACAAAGAGAAAAAAGGAAATTTCTGGCCCAACACCAAGACAAGGGTGGTACAAGGTGGATATTAGTGGATCTCCTGAGGAGACAGAAAGGGCTGAGCTGTAGCCGAGAGTGGGATACTTGTTCCCAGCCCTGGCTGCAGGCTGAGTCTTGGGGTGGGAAGAGGAGAGTGGGACCCCTGCCAGTCTGGGCTCCCAGACATGGACTTTCACAGGTACCTTCCCACCCGCACACCATTGTAAACCTGAAGTTTCCTGGAAATGACTCCCAGGGCTGATTCTTAGGATGCACAGCTGCCAGCACAGAGCCCTGCTGTAGGAACCAGAGCTGAAGTCCCAGGCGCTCATGCACAAGACAGAGCCAAGCAGAGCCACCAGCCAAGGGGTAGAGAGCCCTCGCCTCCAGCTGCCCCACTCCTAGCTCACTCATGCCCTCCGCCCCGTTTGTGGCCCTGACAAACAGAGCCTGCAGCTGTCCATACCTTCACGTGGTCCCCACACCCCTAACACACGCACACACAGGACACAGGCTGAGCCACCTCTCCACAGCAGAAGTGATGCTGGCAACTTCCACCGTGCACCCTGGAAGCTCCGATTTCCCCAGGACCGAGGGTGGAGTGCAGTCAGCCTGCTCAAGAGGCCGCATGGAAGGGCCCAGCTGTCCCAGCATTGCCCTAGGCACTGGATACAACAGACATGCTGGCCCATCCCAAGACAGTGACATCCACCAGCAAGCCCAGGAATTAGAACAGCACCTGAGACCTCACCAACCAGCAAGGGACAGCCCCTCCCAACGCCAGCTAATTCTAAAAGGTAAACAACCTGCCTACCGGGAAGTGGGCCTTTCACACGCAAGGCAGCCTCCTCTTTCTGGGCTCTCTCGCTCTTGGACAGTCTCCACCGGCCCCACCCCAGGACCAGGCACCGTACAATTCAGGGCAGTCTGTGTGTGCTCCCTGCTGAAATGACTGAAAGGAGCCAATCCTGGGTCCTGGGCCTGCCCGCCCTGCCTCACCCACTCCTTCCCACAGAAGGCACAATAAAGCTTTTACCTATGGTTTCCAACCTCTTCTGCCTCCTGGCCACTGACCTCCCCACTGCATACTTCTTCCATTTGCCCACCTTTAGAATCTGAGAGTTTTTTTTTTTTGGTGCTGGGGATTGAATCCAGGTAGGCTCTACCACTGACTACATCTACATCCCAATCCATTTTTAAATTTTGAGAGAGGGTCTCACTAAGCTGCCCAGGTTGGCCTCAGTCTTGCAATCCTCCTGCCTCAGCCTCCCGAGTCACTGGGATTACAGGCGCGCACCACCACACCTGGCTCCAGTAAGGTCTTTTCAGTGGCAGTCTTTCCTCGATCTGTTGGCCTTACCAGGCCTGAATAATAAAAGCAACACTTTTAAGCAGGATGAAGCTGAGACCCACACCACACACGGCCTCCTCTCACACGGGAAGAAGCCGTGATGGATGGGAGTGCTACAACCCGGGAAAGGAGGCTCTGCCTGTACTGTCCTCTTCTTCCACGAAGCCAGCCACCAATGCAGAGCATCCTGCCACTCCAGCCCTGCTTCCCCTGCTCTCAGAGGCCAGAGGCAGAGTGGCCAAAGGGGTGCCCAGAATGAGGTCCTGGAGTCTCATCTTCTCTGGAACCTCTACATAGACCCCAAGCTGCCCAGGCAAGGAAGAGAGGCCCAGAGGCAGGCACAGGATGTGAAAGAACTTTAATTGCCACCCTCTGACAGGGGCAGCAGGAGTGTCTAAGCACAGGGCCATCCCATCCCTGTGGTCAGCCCCTCATTTCTGGCTGGGGTGTGTTCTCCATCCAAGCTCCTCATGTGCAAGGGGAGTGTCCCAGCCTCCTGAGCCACATCGGCAGGAGCTTGAGTTCAAGGTTCTAGGTGAACAGGAACACCCAAGTATCTGAGGCCGGGGTGCCAGCAGCTGCCTGCACATCCCACGTGGCAATCCCGTCTGACTGCACTCTGGGCAGGGGTGATGAGGTGGTGAGAGCTTGTCCTCAGAGCAGTGAGGTCTTCCTTTCCGACAGCAGCAGTGACTCCTTCACTGCCACCAGCAGCCCCAGTGTGGGCAGATGCCCCTGGGCTCGGAGCCACACCACCACCAGGAGGATGGCGGCAGCCAGGCTGGCACTCAACACCACTGTGGGCAGACAGATGGTCAGAGGGGTAGGGTGCAGGAGGCAGAAGCTGCCACAGCCACTGAGCTCACCATGCATGGGGCTGGGTGGTCTGCAGTCTGTCCCCTCCCAGGCCCACTTCTCCCAGAACAAGCCCCTGGCATGAGAAAGCCTGTCCATCTTACCAGCAGCTGCAATAACCCCGTAGACACTTGGGTTTCCATACTGGTGCCCCGTAGAGAAGTCTGTGGCATTCCCAAGAGAGGTGACACTCTCCAGGGTCACAGGGGTCACCACGGTTGTGGCATTCCCTCCCTGGAAAGTCTTGTTGGTTTCTGCAATAAAACCAGGCATTCAGTATTTGAGAGGAGGGTACAAGGTATGCACAGGGCCTCCAGGTGCCCACGGGAGCTTCTGGGGCTCAACTTGATCCAAGACATGTGAGCTACTCCTAACAACGCCATGCCATCCCACAGGATGCAGGCACGGGGGAACGCAGCGCCCACCCCCCAGGGCTGGGCACCAGCACTCTGGAAGGTATCTGGTGTTCTTAACTAACCACCAGCCCTCCCCACTCACACAGGTACACCGAGGCCCTGGGGGACGCACCACAGCCAAGCTCATCACTGGAGTCCACACAGTCTGGATGGCCATCGCAGCGCCACGTGTGTGGGATGCAGGCACCGCCCCATGCGCAGCGCAGCTGGCCGGCTGGGCAGGGCTGGCGGCTGCAGTTCTGAAAGTTCTTGTCGGTGCCACCAGAGCAATCACTGATGTTATCGCAGGGGCAGGGAAGGCCAGGTGGTGGTGGGCACTGCCCATTCTGGGCACACAGCTCGATCCCTGGTGCAGAGCCGGGTCCCAAACACCCATGTAAGAAAGCCCAGCATTCCTCACGGCTGCTTTCCTTTAAATCCCACCTTCTAAGAGCAGCTGGCCCAGTAAGATCTCCCCTTGCTCCTGTCAGTTCCCCCTTCAAGGGCTTGCCTGTCTACAAACTCCTCCCCACAAGACCCCACTAGCTCAACTCCCCTATAAGCCTCCCTTAGATTGAACCCTGGGCCTTGGGCATGCTAGGTAACTGCTTTTTCACTAAGGTGCACCCCTAGGCCCCACCTCTTTTCTTTTTTTCTTTTTGGTACTAGGAGTTGAACACATGGGTGTTTTACCACTGAGCTACATCTCCAGATCTTTTTATTTTTTGAGACCATGTCTTACTAAATTGCTGAGGCTGGTCTCAGACTTGTGATCCTCCTGCCTCAGCCTCCCAAGTTGCTGGGATGACAGGTGTGCTCCACCATGCCCAGCAAGCCCACCTCTTATGTCCAAGACCCAGACTCCACCCTACCTGCTTTACAAGCCCTGTCCATCCCCTCCCCCTGCCTTCCCACAAACTGCACATGCCCTATCCCTTTGGCCCCAGGAGTAGGACCTTCCATTCCCAGGGCACAGCCACTTACTGCACTCCTCCTCATCGCTGCCATCTGCACAGTCCCAGTCGCCATCGCATCGCCAGGTGAGGGGCACGCAGTAGCCACTGATGCGGCACTGGAAGTCAGTGGGCTGGCACGAGCCTGCACTGGGGCCTGCAAAGTGTACACGGTGACACCTGGGAGGCCCAAGTCTGAATGCTCCTCCAAGAGGATCAGGGACAGCCAGGCCCCAGGGTGCAGGACCTACAGGGTGCTGCCCTTTGCTAGCACTCACTACGAGTGGGTTTTGGAGCCCTACTGGGCAGGCGCAGCGAGGACGCGAGGATGCCAGCCTACAGAAGCCACTAAGAGAAAGCCACAAAGCTAGTGGTAGTCAGAATTCAAACCCAGGTCTCGCAGGTCCTAGAGTCTTTACAGGCTCCACGTGGCCAGATGTCTACCCTAGAGACCTCTAACCTCCATGGTTGAACAAACTAGGGGAGAAGCCATCCACCTACCTGTTCAGGTAAGGCTCATGGTCAAGGTCAGCAGGGCCTATTTTTTTCCAGCTGCTTAGCAAAGAGGGAAACTAAGTCCCTAGGTAGAGAACTGCCTCAGTCACCAAGCCCTGTTGCCTCACCACCTAAATTCTTCCCTGAGTATACCCCCTGACTACAATCTCCACTAGGACAGGACACCAGAGACCTCTCAGAGTCATATCATCTGTCACCCACACTCCCCTGGCTCCAACCCTTTCACAAATGCCACCTCCTCACACATTCCTCCTCTTTATCAAGCTCCTCTATCCTGGCCTCCTCATGGCTGGACTCATTTACTCCACAGATCTTTGCTTGTGTCTTTGCCTGGCCCACAAGGCCCTTCCCTTTGCACCGGTGGTTTCTTCCACACCCTTCAGACCTCAGTTTACTTCCTGGGATCTCATGTCCCCTCACCCCGGAAACCACCAAGCTCTGCATCCCAGGCATAAAAACAGTCCTGCAACTAACAACACCTTCCCTCCCAAAGACCACAGTCAGCAGAGGTCAGGGTTGTGACCTCGTGACCCAGGTCTGAAGATGTGTGAGTCCAAGTTGAGTACTGAGAAGATGTGAGACTTCCTGGACTCTAAACAGGGAGGTGAGGGCTGTTTGCTGATCTGGAGGAGCACAGAGGGGCCTGAGACCTGCTCCAGGAAGAGAAAGTCTACGAAACAAAGACAGGTGGCGGTCCTTAGGGCTTCCTCCTAGATGTAGCAAGGACAGGTAAAAATACCCTATCCTGGCTTGGTCTTGTTCCATTTACTCTGCCTGGTCCTACTGTCCTTTCCACTTTCACTCACAGGGTCTGAGTCACCAACCCCGACTCCCAAAGGCCTCCAGGTCCAACTGACCTGCAGACCACATGGTCCCTGAGCTTTGTGGAGCCAGAAGAGCTAGGGACAACTGGGAGCCAGCTTCCTTCCTTGCCCATGGGGATCAGGCATCCTCCAGGTGCTGCTTCCTCCCCAGGCCCAGCCACCAACAGCCCTGAGGCCTCTGACCTCCTCTCCCTGGACTACTGGATTGTGTGTCCCTCTATAAAGTGGGTAGCCTCATGGGGCAGTGGGTCAGGAAGGAATTGGTGTGGCCAGTGATTTCCACTCCCAGCCTCAGTTTCCTCACTTATAAAGGAGTAGGCTAGAGACCCATAAAGCTCCGCCTCCCACGTGTAACAACGGTCCTTAACAGGGAGATGTCTGACCTCCCATAGACTGCACATTCAGTGGAGGTCACAGTGCCTGCAAACATAAACAGCTCTGAGAAGGGAGCTCCTATCTTGAACTAGGAGCTCAAGAGTTCATAAAGAGTTCTTGTGCTTGGTTAAAATGAATTCAACCTCACTAACATTTAGCTTGAAAAGTCTGGGACTTTGGGGTGAGTCTTCCATAAGAGAGGGTATAAACTTGTGCTATTATCAGCAGCAAGTTAGGGATTCCTGTAACCACAGGGAGGCCACTCCGACCCTCCCAGCTGCCTCTGGGAATCTCAGAGATGGCTCCACTGTGTCAGGACACCCCCGAGATCAAACGGGCCAGGGCCAACGTGACCACCCACTTGTGAAGTTGGGGCAGCAAGTGAAACTTCCATAACAGCCTGAAGTAGCCAGGAGAGGGAGACCTTTCATTCCCGAAGACAGGACACCGAGGAGAAACAGGGAAAGGGGAGCTCGTTATCCAGGAGACAGCCACAATGCCTCGGGACGAAGGTTTTTGGAAGGCACAGCTGATGCGGAGGCAGCAGGTGAGCAGCCCAGCGTGGTTAGA
Organism: Aplodontia rufa; assembly: GCA_004027875.1. Lineage (NCBI taxonomy): Eukaryota > Metazoa > Chordata > Mammalia > Rodentia > Aplodontiidae > Aplodontia > Aplodontia rufa. The sequence continues at coordinate 41,151 of PVKS010008455.1, read as the reverse complement.
GGTCGGAAAACCTGTGCCAGCTACCAATGTTCCAGACCATCCTGGGCTGAAGGGCGGCTTGGAGGTGACAATGCGGGCATGACAAAGCAGAACAGGTCACCGCGGGTAAGGAACGTGGTGGGCAGGGCAGGTGGAGGCGCCCTGGTGGAGGGTCCCACACGGAGATTCTGAAAGCGCCGGTGGCAGCTCGCGGCACGTTGCTAAGTCGAAAGCCACGTGCTGGGGGAGTGTCCAGGACCGACAGGCGGTGCAGCCAATGGCGATGCGCTGCGGTGGACGCGGGGGCGGGGCAGAGCCGCCCGAGGGGCGAGGGCGCGCGCTCTGGGGGCTCAATTACCTGCAGCGGGGGCCGAGGTCCGGGTCGGGGCGGCCTCCAGGCCTCGCCCGAGGCTGAGCAGCAACCGCAGCGCCAGGCCCAGGGCCGCTGTCCACCGCACTCCGCCCAGCGCCATCCAGCCGCTATCCGCGCAGCAGCAGCCTCTCCGCCCGCCGCGCGCCGCCCGGGCCGGGCTCTTATCCTGCGCCTGCGCACGCGCGGGCCGGGGCGGGGCCGGCGCCCCTCAGGGCCCCGGCTCCGGGTACCGTAAATGTCAGAATACGAGGGGCCCCAGAACTTGAGGCTCTACCCCGCTTGTCCACCGGCCAGTCCATCGTGGAGAGGTGGAGCGCCCACCCGAAGCTGTGTCAACGATGTCCGCCAACCTACCCTGCGTCGCTCAGGCACCCTGCCGCTATCGTCACTGCCCGCTCACCTTGTTTAATACGGCAGCAAGTCCCCGCCGGCACTCCCGGTCCCCTCCCTCAGTCCCCTCCCTCAGCCGGCGGCTTCGGGGCCACACGAAGACTTTACGTTTTGTTTACTTATTTTGGTTTATTGCCTTTTTCCCCACTTCAGTGCCAGTTCCAGGAGGGCAAGGGTGTGATGTTGCTCATTGCTGTGTCCTCAGTGCCTGACACACATTAGTCTTTTTTTTTTAGTTATAAATGAACAAGATACCTTTATTTTTATGTGGTGCCAGGGATGGAAACCAGCGACCCACACGTGCTAGGCAAGCGCTCAGCCACTGAGCTACATTCCAAGCCCACAGTAGGTTCTTAATAAACATTTGGTGACTAAATAAATGAGACGTTTAAAGCTAGACTTCCCTCCTTCTCAGCTGGTTGCAATCACTCATTGCCTCATTTAGTTTTCACAGACGCCAGGGGATCGGCAATATTCCAGCATCCTCCTCCTTCATGAAGGAATACAGGTAGGCAGCCTTTGCATTTTCTCTTCCCACTAGCACACAGTAGGCACGTCTTTCTATCCGATCTACCGTATTTTCTTCTTGAAAATGTCATTTATAGTTCTGACTTCAGAAGATAGAGTTCAACTCCCTGGAGGGCCCCAAACTAGTCATTGTTTCTCAATGCTAAGACACCTGGGCAAGTATTGGCCATGTCCAGCCCTGAGTTTCCTGTAAGGCTGCTCAGATTTCCATCAGATTTCCACTGAAAGGGTTTTATTTGCAGGTTAGTGACGTATTTTGGTATTTCAAAACATCAGGGTATATAGTTCCTTTGGAGTGGTTTTTTTTTTTTTCCTAACAATCTTCCTGATTACCCCGGGGAAAGGAAATAAAAGGCAATGTTGCTCAGCTGCAATCAGAGATGAAAAGGGTGTAGGATAAATAGTTCTGCCCATGGAGGAAGGGAGGAGAGTGTCCTGCCTTTGAGGATCAGGATCTTGGTAAGGGAGGTAGGTGTCTGGGGATCCAGAGAAGCAAAGAGCGAGCCCTGGGATTTGCATGAAGCAGATTCATTAGCTGTTCAGAGCCAACTCTCTGTGAGCCTGAGCAAATTCTTGGTCTCTCCAAGGTTTGCTTTAGGAACAAGGAAAAAGCATAGACGTAGAATTCAGAACAGCACCTGGCACCCAGAAGGCCCAACCATTCTTTTTCCTACCTCCTCCAGGAAGGTCACAGCCTTGGGCATTTGTACCACCCACTCTGGCCTGGGCCTGTGGCCTTTCTCCCCTGGCTCTAAGCTGCCAGAAGCTGATAGTTTCAACAGCTCTAGGCACACAGCCAGATCTTCTGCACTTGCTGGGTTACAGGGTCATTCTGTGGGGAGCCACAGCACTCCCATGCCACAGGTCAGTTTGGCCCCTGTAGCCAGACTTGGCCCTCTTCTTTTCCAGTTTTCTCTCTTCTGTTATTGCTTCACAGGGACCAGCCACCTTCCTTCCCAGCCTAATACTGCCTCAGGTCATGACATGATGGTTTCTGGCTCAGGAAAGCCTTTCCTAACCCACTCCAGATGAGACTTTTCTGTATGCCACCCTTGCTGCTCTCGTCTTTCCCCACAGAGCTGCAAGTAGCCAAGACCAACTGGGGGCCTTAGTGGGAAGGTGATGTGAACATCCACATGAGCAACATTGGGGGGGTTCTCAGGTAAGCAATCTGTGTGGTCCCCTCTGTAGTCAATGCTCCCCAAACACCCTGTGATCCTGGAACCCAGTCACATCACCCAGAAGCAGCCACCCATTCCCACCACCCTCAGGAACAGACCCAGGCACCCTGCACCATATCATTTAACTCTGTACCCAGGAATGACATATCACCCTGGAGCCCACGAAACACCATCCCTTTCCCACCACTGAAGTGCTGATAAGAGTTAAACCTGGCACCAACTTCACCCCAAAATCCAAGGAAGCTGGGGTCACTTAAAAAGTAAAACTACCAGGTGTGGTGGTGCACATCTGTAGTCCCAGCTACTTAGGAGGCTGAGGCAGGAGACCAGGAGTTGAAAGTAAGGAATCAAAATAAAAAAGAGGAAAGAAGTAAAACTGGAAGTGATACGGAACTCCGTGTATTTAGGTCATAGTCTCCGCAGAGGGAATCCAAACAGGAAAAGCAGTCAGATGGCCCTGGGGACATGGCCAGGAAGCCTGCGGGCATGTGGACACAGTGTCACAGGTAAGGCTCATCTGTGGACAGCTCCCACTTCTTCATGGGAGGAGCAGGTGTCACCGCTTTCTTCTCAGTGGCTGCCACGGCTGAGCTGGAGGAGGAGCACAGACTTCAGTTAGAGCCAGGTCTCCAGAGTACATACAGTACAGAAGGATTTGAAAGGAGACTGCACCCACCCTGGTACAGACACACCTGCTGGGACTTTCTGGATCTGGAGGACAGAGGACAAGTGTTTTATAAGATCCAAACCCCTCCAGTGGGGTCCTTCAGAGCATCAGCTGTGCTGGGAGCTCGTAAGTTTCCTTCCTGCCCCAGCCCCCTGCAAATCCCCAGTGGGCTTGCCCAGGTTCCTGGGCCTAGTAGCCGGTGGTGAACAGCTGTGCTCCTCCCTTCCCACTTGTAGTCCTCAAGTATGGACAAGTCCCACCCACCCATTCCTGCTGCCCCAAAACAAGATGCTGGCTAGAGGGGACCAGCAATCAAGTGACAGTGTCCACTTGTCCTCCTTCAAATGCTGAGCAGGTATTACATGGCAGGTGCTGCACATGGTCCTGTGTTTAGGAAGCCTTTAGGCTGATAGGGTTAAAAGTTAAACATGCAGTTGAAAGATGTGCTGTTTTTAGCTAGTTGCAGTGGTGCACACCTATCATCCCAGCTATGTGGGAGGCTGAGGCAGAAAGAGGGCAAGTTGGAGGCCAGCCTAGGGGCTTAGTGAGACCCTATCTCAATGTAAACAAGTAAGGGCTGAGGGGGAGCTGGGATCAGGGGTTACAGCACTTGTCTGGAAAGCACAAGGACTGGGTTCAAACCCCAGCATACATAACTGTCAGAGCAAAGAAAACCAGATGAAAAACAATAAGATTCTCTCTCACTATCTTCCCTGCCTCTCAAAAAAGAAAAAAAAAAATAGTTTCCAAATTTAAAAAAATTCAGTTCAATCCTGAATTGTCAAGTCCTCAGTTCAGTCCCACTGCTGAAAAAAAAAAAAGAAAGAAAAATACACTGCTTGGGGCCAGCTACTCAGGAGACTGAGACAGGAGCTTCACTTAAGCCTTGGAGTTCATGGCCATTGTTGGCAACATGCAGTCTGTCTCTTAAGAAAAATAGAAAAATAAAAATAAACTGTTTGGCCAAGGCTGGGACCCCAAGAAGACACTGTGCCAGCAAATCCAGGACAAGCACCCTCCCTTCTCTCCTGACCCACCTGAGCCCCTGGGAACTGGTGCTGGAGAGGCTTAGGCACACCATAAGCAAGAGAGGAGATGAGAAGAGAGGGCAGAGTATGGAGAAGACTCGCAGGGGCATGGCCTAGAGCCCCCCATCCTCCTGGGTGCCTCAAGGGAGTGACAGACACAGAATGCAACCCCCCTAGGAAATGCTGACATCCCCAGGGACACAAGGAGGGAGTCTGAGGGCGACAGGGACCTTGGTGCTGGACTCTGGCAAATGAGAAGGGGACAGGACCATTCACCGAGTCATAACTACACAGCAGGTCCCACGTGGCCTTACCATAACCTTACAGATCCTCTAATACTACAAACCTACCACCCCCATTTTACAGATGAAGAAACTGAGGCTCAAGAAGGCTAATGGAGGGGCTAGAGCAGTAAAGAGTTTGCCTGGCATGCTCGAGGACCCCAGCACCACACACACAACTAAGTGTCTGAGAAACAAAGGCCATTTGAAAAAATAAATAAAATTGTTTCTCTCTCACGCTCTCTGTCTTTAAAAAAAGAAGGCTGAAGGAGGGGCTGGAGCGGTGGCTCAGCAGTAACGGCGCTTGCCTGGCATGCGCAAGTACACAGGTTCAAACCCCAGCACCCACGTACACAACTAAGTGTCAGAACAACAAGGGCCATGTGAAAAACTCAATAAAAATTGATTCTCTGTCTCTCCCTCTCTCTCTCACTTTCCTTCTCTCTTTAAAAAAATAAAAAAAGAAAGAAGGCTGAGGGAGCTGGACACAGTGACACACACCTGTAATCAGAATACAAAAATGCCTCAGCAACTTAGCGAGTCCCTGTCTCAAAATAAAAAATAAAGCCAGGTGCAGCAGTCACACCTGCAATCCCAGCAGGCTGGGAGGCTGAGGTAGGAGGATTTTAAGTTCAAAGCCAGCCTCAGCAATTTAGTGAAGCCCTAAGGAACACAGTGAGACCTGGGCCAAAAATAAAAAGGGCTAGGGTGTGGCTAAGTACCCTTTGGTTTTAAAAAAAAAGAAAGAAAGAAAGAAAGAAAAGAAAAATTATAAATTATAGGGCTGGGAGCATACTTGGGTAGAACACATGCCTGGCATGCATAAGGCCCTGAGTTCAATCCCTGGCACCAAAAAAAAAAAAAAAAAAAAAATTTACAAAAGCAGTAATGCCCAAGTGAGAAAGGACACCAGACTTCATCTGACACACACCCCTGACTGAAGTACTAAACCCTACCATGGGTTGGGCTCGACTTAATAAGCACTAGAGTGAAAAACCCTCAGTAGCACAATTCCTAATTCAACTGATGCTGGGGATTGAACCCAAGGCCTCATAGATGTTAGGCAAATGCTCTACCACTGAGCTATACCCTTAGCCAAATACTGCAATCTAGAAAGGCACCTTTCATCAGGGGAGGAAGGACCAATGACAGGAAAAACCACTGCAGGGCTCTGGGCAAGCAACACCGGAGGTCTTTACCTGTCTGCTGTCTTCCCTGACACCAGTGCCTTCTGTGAGGACATGATGATCAAGGGGGGCACAGCTTCCCGGCGACCATCACGAGTACAGTAGTAATTGTTGGAGAGTTTATGGCTGGGGCCCACAGGGAGCTTGGGAGGAGGCTGAGTCCTGTGAAGAAAGAACATTGGTACCGAAGCAAACCAATGAGTCTCTCATTGCCCCACTGTACCCCAATCAACTCAGTCACAAGACTCAAGGTCTGCCGCTACGGGGGCTGCAGGCCAGAGGTACTCCCTGGGACACCATTATGGATGCATGCCTGGGGAGAGGTCCAGGGCCCAGGAGACAGTAGACACTGCTTTGGATGCGAAGGTGCTACAAGGCCAGATCAAGGACTGCCTTACTCCAAGTACCCGCTTTATCATAAACATCGCAGGTATGGAGATCCTTTGAAGTTCCCAGAAGAGGAGCCCATATCTACATATAGCTGAGTTTGGCAGCTGGTTTCTCCTCTACCTGCAGAAGCTCAGGAGATGAAGAAGTAGAGAGCCAGGCTATGACAACCACCTATCCAGTGATTGTAAACACTTGGACAGCAGCCTTGGATTTTGCCTGCTTTGAGTAACTTTTTTCCCAACTTTTCCCAGGCTATGAACCCCAGGGATTTTTGTCATCTCAGGAACTCTTTGAAGAACCCTGCTAGGATCAAGGCTTACTCCTCAAAGAACACCTTGCTCTTGGCACTTGTCCAGACCTCTGCATTTCCTGCCACTGTGTGATACATTAAGACTCTAGGAAGCAGGGGGTGGGGAGGATTGTTCAGTCCTGGTTTGGGCTAAACCCTGGGGTGAATTTACCAAGAAGTGTATGGCCTTAAAAGGAAATGCTGAGGGGCTGGAGCAGTGGCTCAGCAGTTATGGCACTTGCATGGCATGCACAAGGACCCAGGTTCTAACCCAGCACCATATACACAACTAAGTGTCAGAGAAACAAAAACCAGATGAATAAATTGAATTGATTTTCCCTCTTTCTTTAAAAAAAGAAAAAGAAAATGCTGAACTTCAAACAAAAGAGGAGCTTCCCAGAGAGAAAGAGGAAAAGAGGCAAAGGACAGAGAAGACAGAAAATTATAAAGATCTGGTTTTTTATTTAGCTACATTGTTGAATAACATTTTTGTCTGGTAACTTTTTTCACAATTTAAGTTTTTCTTAAAACAAGTGATAGTAATTGTATTTTTAAAATGAGAAATGGACATAAATAAGGTAAGCATTTTAAAATGTCCAGCAATTTATTATGTGCCAGAATTTGTTTACACAATGCAAAAACTACCCTCTATACTAGACCCCTTAGCTTTCTGTATCCTTGCACAGAAAGGTAAGGACAACCAGTTGCCCAAGGCAAAAGCCCAAACGAATCACTAGAGGGTGCCACTGTCCTAAAGAAGTTGAAAATCTCACTGAACCATCTTCTCAACGGGCCCACCAGCTACCCAGATAGAAAAGCAATCTAAGCTGGGGGCAGTGGTCCAGGCCTGTTAATTCCTCAAACCTGAGAGGCCAGGGCAAGAGGATTACAAGTTAAGAGGCCAAACTCAGCAAGACCTTGTCTCAAAACAAAGAGGACTGGAGATAGCTTAGTGATAGAGTACCCCTGGGTTCAATCCCCAGTGCCACCCCTCCCCCCCAAAAAAAGCAATTCAATACTTTGCAATATTTGGAACTAATCACAACATGCAGTATTCACATTAAATTTGATTGTTTAATGCTATTTTACCTTTTTCATGATAATCTTCAATGACTAAACTGCTTTCCTAAAGATGCTCCCACAACAGCGGCTTCCTTCCTACTTCAGACTGTCCAATCTCACAGCCTTGGCACTTGCTGGTCCCTCTGCCAGCAGCAATATGTTTTTTTTTTCAGGGCTGAGGACCGAACTCAGGGCCTTGCTCATGCTAGGCAAGCACTCTGCCACGCTCTGCCACTGAGCTAAATCCCCAAGCCCTAGCAATATGCTTTTTCAAGTTCACCTTCCTAGGAGGTGAACGCTACAAAAGAAATGTGTATAAGAACTTCCCTTGTTCATTAAACGAAAAGCTGAGGACATGACACATAAATATCACTATGTAAATGTATCTGAAATCAGGACATTTGGGGGTTCAACCCCCAGCTGTAACTTTCTAGCTTCTCAGTGATTGTATGCAAATGATTTAGTCTCTTCAGTTCTACTGTTAATCTGTAGCTTGAAGATGAAACTAACTAGCTGGGCCACATTCAGGACCGAAAATCTACCAGATTCCAACCCAGACCGCACATCCAACCTGGCTGTTCCACAGGAGCCGGCTCCTGAGATCTCAGCAAGGTTAAAGGCATAGTTATATTTCTGCCTCCATAGCCTGGCAGGCGGTGGAGGCAGGATCTCTGCCCGGAGCTCCAGGGGTCTAACAGCACACGAACTTTGTTTTGGGTGGAGGAAAGACCGGACTGGAGGCTGGGTAGCGAGCAGGGTCTGCTCACCGCTTGGCGATCTCCTGGTAGCGCAGCTGCAGCTTCGCCTGCAGGTCTTGCTGTGGGAGGAGAAGGGAGGTCAGCCTGTGGGGCATCCCAGGGAAGAAGAGGGCGAGGAAACAGCCCGTAGAAGGGAAAGCAAGGGAGGACCGTCTGGAAAGGTCTATGGACCATGCCGGTGAAGAGGAAAGCTAGGGCCACGGGATTCAAACGTAGGTCGGGAGCTAGGAAAATCCCGGGGCAAGACAAGGTCCCGGGATAACAGGGTCACAAACTGGGGACAGGGAAGGCATCCTCCGCTGAGCAAGGGCACGGCTTAGAAGGGAGGTGCGTGGCGGGAGCGGGTCCGGAGCGCACAGAGCCCACATTCTGCCCCCTCCCGCTAGCGCGGCCCTGCCGGTCCCGCGCACCCCAGACGCCCAGTTCCGCAGCCTCTGGATAAAGCGGGTAGCGGACGCCATCTTCCGTCCGCGCTGAAGGGCGCCGGAGACGTCTCAACCGCGGGGGTTGCTGGGAAACGCGTAGCTTTCTATCGCGAGAGCAGAAGCGGGCGGGGCTAGAGCGTCGTATAAAGCCCGTCCCGGAGCCACGTGACTCCTCTCCGCCCGACAGCCGCCGCGCCGCCATCATGGACACGAGCCGCGTACAGCCCATCAAGCTGGCCAGGGTGAGGCCGGGACCCGATCTGGGGCGCGGGAGAACTGGGAGAGTGGGTGGAAGAGCCTGGAAGTCCCGGTCTGACTTTAGCTTTCCGCCAGGTCACCAAGGTGCTGGGCAGGACCGGCTCGCAGGGACAGTGCACGCAGGTGAGCGGGTGGGAACGCCCGGACGGCTGATGGGGGTCTGAGCCCTAATGAGGACCCTTTGGGTGCCCCAAGACCCTGCCAGCCAGCTCAGTTCCTCGGGCTCCCTGTTCCCGAGTATCTCGGATCCGTGCCCTACACGTTCTGTGAGTCCACATCTGTTCCCATCAAGGGTGACTCTCAGCGGCCCACCCTCACTCCTGCCCTCCCGATGGACCCGTAGGTGCGCGTGGAATTTATGGACGACACAAGCCGCTCCATCATCCGCAACGTGAAAGGCCCAGTCCGCGAGGGCGACGTGCTGACTTTATTGGAGTCAGAGCGAGAGGCTCGGAGGCTGCGCTGAAGTTGCTCCTGGTGGGTAGAGGCGGCCCCAGCTACAATCTTGGCTAAGCCCGTGGGTGAGAGGGTCCTAGTTGGAAAGGATGTGTGGAGACTGGCAGGATGTGAAGAGAATTTTGCCATGGGGGCGGGGGGTGGCTGGCATCTCATTCTGGTCTGTTTACAGGATCCTGGATGTCTACTACTCGGCTCTCGAGGATGATCTGCATTTGTTAAATAAAGCGTTTGTGTTGTATATAAACTCCAGTTCTTGTCTGGGCTGTTAGCAGGTTTTCTTTTGGTCTTTGTCGTGTGGCACCCCCCCCCCAGGTGGACACCAACCTTCTGCACTCTGGAACCCTTAAAGGGATGTGTTTTTCCCTAAGAAGGGGACCCATATATATGTGTCCCTGCCCCCCCGCAGACAAAACACAAGCTTGATAGAAATGTTTTATTAGGAAAGATTTGGGGAGTGGGTGGAGCAGGTTCCACCTCCCCTTGGTGGGTTCAGGGTATGCATCTCCATCACAGCCATCCTGGGTGAAGCAGCTTATTTCTCAGGCCAGGGTGAGCATCCACAGAAGACCCTGGCCTTGTTCTGATCCTGAGGCTGAGGTGGGGGGAGGGAAGATTCCATCCTCCTGCCCCCATCCAGTGTGGATAGCTCATTGAGGCTGGGAGTCCCCTCCATTGTCACTGCATTCTCCGGGTGTGGAGTCTGGGGGTGACCAGCTCTAGAGGCAGGAAGGGAAGGATTCCAGCTACAGAGTCTTGACAAAGTCTGGGGGGTATTAGCCCTAGGCTTAAGGCTGTTTGACTTAGTGGAGGTCCCTGTGTGGTCATTTCTAAGGAAGATTTTCACCCTTTATTGTAGAGCCTGGCTGTCTGGTTTGTATCGTGTCTCTGCTCCTAACTTAGAAGAGGTGCTGGACCTCCATTCCCATTTCTAGAGGGTTGAATATAGGATCAGTGGGTGGCTTGGATGAAAGTGATGAGAATGGCCAGGCACTTACCACCATCTAGTATAAGCCTCTACCCTTCAGACCCACCCTCCCCACTGCTGGCAAACTTTCACTCAGTCTCTAGTCCTAGATTTGTGGGAGCCTGCACCCCCTTCTTCTACCTTGCCTATCATTTAAGGGCTTTTACTTTGGTATGAGCGTCACAGGGGCAGGTGGCAGGAGCCCAACAACACTTCGTGTGTGACCTGCCTTTTTCAGGACCTCTTCATGACCTGTCCCTGTGAGATACATCCATCTACCTCACAGGTCAGTGTTTTGCAATTAAAACATCAAATTATAGCCACGTAGAAAAGTGTAGGCACAGATTCCCGAGCCCTGGGCTGGCTTAGTATTGTCCCCAAACCCAATGTGCAACTGGGAGGCTATGCTTACCTGGGAACCTGGTTGGCCAGAGCTCATGTGGTTGTGCAGCAGAGCAGCCACCTCATCCTGCTCAGCCTCCAGAGCAGTGGCCAGGGCACTGGTGCCCTCCTAAGAAAAGTTAAGTACATCAGGTCCCTGAGCCACAGCATGAGTATGCTCACACCCTGCCATGCAGCACCGTGGTAGTGGCTCACATTATCTAGGATGGCAGGGTCACAGCCAGGCTGGGCCAGCAGCAACCGAACGGTGTCCAGTCGTCCATACTCGCTGGCACACATCAATGCTGTGGCCCCATCTGCATCCTGTGCATTCACATCAGCCCCACACTCCAGCAGGGCTGCCACCATGTCTTGACGGCCATGGGTGATGGCCAGCATGAGAGCAGTCTGTCCAGTCTGGGGGAACAAAGAAGTGGGAAAGGAAGGACAGAGGCTGCACTTGATTCCTTAGGTGGAAGCAACCCCACCTCCTAGACTCAGCAAGTGGGGTGTCCACATACCTGGCTGGCTCTGGCATTGACGTCACCTATGTTGAAGAGTCTCTGGACCACCACCATGTCCTCCTGCCCCACAGAAGTGAGTGCAGCCAACATGAGTGCTGAGTAGCCAGCTCGATTCTGGCGGTTGACCTCACAGACCCCTGTGGAGGAGAGGGGCAGGTCAGGCAACAGGCACGCATCCCCAGTCCAATCTTGTGTGCACCTCTCCAGGCCTTAACTTCTTTGCCTGCATTATGGGGGTCACCATGGATCATGCATATACTCTTCCTCTGCTTTGTTTCACCTTAGTAAAACCTTCCCTGACTCCCTATTTTAAACTGGTCAGGTTTTGTTGGCTGCTGTGTCCCTCAGTGCTTTAAACAATGCCTGACATATAGTAGATGCTCAATAAATGTATTGATTAACCCAGAGGTGCTTAACCACTGAGTGGGGTCTAAGATGGTGAGGCTGGCTTTGAATTTGCAATCCTCCTATCTCAGCATCCGAAGCCCTGGGGTCAACTATGTACCATCACACCTAGCCTCACTTCTATTTTCATGGCTACCATTCACCAAACCATTATTATTAATTCCCTAGGGAGTGGCCAGCCACCACTGTGGTCTCAGTCCACTCCACTTTCCATGCAGCAATGGGAGCAGCTTTTAAAAGGCCTTTGGCCCAGTCACCAGCCTATTAAAACCCCTCTCTTCCCCCTTGCTCCTGGAATGCAGGCCATAGCCATCTATGGCTTATGTTACATAGCTTCTGATCTTTACTGTTTTGTTTTCTAGTGCTGGGGATGTAATCCAGGGCCTCGTTCATGCTAGGAGTGCTATATCACAGACATGCAGCCACCCCTGATCTTTCCTTGGAATCAGCACCTCCCACCCAAACCTGTTTCAGGTTGAACTGTTTCCCATAAAAAGATATGTTGAAGTCCTATCCCTCCCCCCAGTACCTTAAATGTGACCTTATTTGGAAGTAGTCTGCAGATGTAATCAAGTTAAGATAGGATCATTATGGTAGTCCCTAATCCATTTTGATTGATGTCCTTATTAAGGAAGAGAGACAAAACTCCACGTAATGATGCAGACAGAAAATGGAGGTAAGCTGCCACAAGCCAAGACCACTGGATTGCCAGCAAGCACCAGAAACTAGGAGAAACGCATGGTACAGATTTTCCAAGCCCCAAGCAGGTGGTGACACCTTGGTTTCAGACTCTTAAACTGAAAGCAAATAAGTTTCAATTGCTCTAGCGCACATGGTAGTACTTCATGGCAGTCCTAAAAACAATACAGCTCAGTCTTCAGAACTTAACACACGCATTAGTTCGGTTTCCTTGGTCAGTTCTGTCACCATCCTGGCCCTCCTTTACAGTACTTACCTCCACTGGGACCACATTTACTGGAGTAGTTTTGTTGGTGGGGGTGGTTTGGTACTTGGGATTGAACTCAGGGGCACTGAGCTTCATCCGCAGTCCTTTTTGAGACAGGGTCTCACTAAATTGCAGACACTGGTCTTGAACTAGTGACCCTTCTGCCTCAGCCTCCCAAGTCACTGAGATGACAGGTATACACCAGTGCACCTGGCTGGAGTGGCTGTTTTAATGCCTTGTCTCCCCACCATTCTGAAGGCTCCATGAAGATAGGATGATTTGGGGATATGAATGCGTAGGAGGAACATATTATGGGGAGCCTAGGGAAAGGAGCTGGATCAGTGTCATATAAGGATACCCTAATGAAGGAGGGAATCTAAAGTGATGGACCAGGGAATAAAAGGGTTAAGTCAAGGGGCAATCAAAAGCATGAACCTGTGGGAGTAGCTCAGTAGTACAGCACTTTCCTAGCATGCACAAAGTCCCTGGGTTTAATCCCCAGCACCACAAAGCATAATAAATTGGGTGTTTAAATAATTGTATGATATGCCACATGGACATTTGTTTCTTCCACAGATTTCTGTGACAACAGTCGAAGATGTCGGGTGGAGAGGGGGACACACAAAAATAAGCAAGAGTGGTATCTCCCTCTGCAGCTAGCCAGGGAACTAAACCATCTAACCCCTCTCCCTTTCCATTCCCAGCTACCCCTGAGGCTTTTGCTAAAGGACCACCTCACTTCTTGTGGGTGTGTGGTGTGGTACTGGAGCTTGAACCCAGGCCTTGCAATTCCAGGCAAGTGCGCCAGCACTGAGCTACCAAGGATCACTCCATTTCATGACTTCTTCCCTTGGTTGTATTTTGTCATGACCTTGTCTCTATTGGAAATTCTTTCATGCTTTTAACAGATGGTTGTCTGTCTCCACTCCTCACTGTCTCTCTCTCACTCTCACACTCTCTCTCTCTCTCTCTCTCACACACACACACACACACACACACACACACACACACGTGCGCGCGCGCGCGGCCATTCAGGGAAAACAGCTGTGTAAGCATGGCCCACCCCCAACCCATTATTGTCTGCACTCAACAGGATCCAGGTGTGTGCATCTCTGCTTTAGGGGGGTAGAAATTGAGACCAGGGTAAGCAAGCTGGTGGCAGAGGAGTAGGGGACAGTGCTGCCTGTGATTCAGGGACAGAAAACATGGTGGCCAAATACTGACCTCTTTCCTATACACAGTACGTTTTACTTGTATCATTACAGCTGCCCAGGGAGAGAGGCATCGCCATCCCCATTTCAGAAAAGCATACTAAAGAGATTAAGTAAAGCTGTCTGAGATCTGTCTAATCCCAAAACTGGGGGTTTCATGGAGTCAAAAGGTCCTTGGCAATCCATCCATCCATGATTGAGGAAGGGCCATTGGTGCCCTCTGCTGGCCACCCCTTCTCTACAGTTTTCCTCTCGGGTTCCCTAAGCTTGACTGGGCCCTGGCCCCCGCGGTAGCCCCCCACCCTTCGGTCTCCCACCCACCCTTCCTTGGCTCTGACCGGTATCCAGCAGCAAGCTCGAGATGGCCAGGTTCCCATGGGACACGCTGTAGTGCAGCGCCGTGTTCCCGTTGCCATCCGCCAGGTTCACCACGTGTGCCAGTAGCTCGCCTCCCAGTTGCGCCAACCCTCGTAACACCCCAGCCACCGGCTCAGCCTGAGAGTGTCGCTGACTGGACACTCGAAACCACTCCTGGGCCACAAGGCGCGCTGCGCTCTGCCAGGACAGGGACCAAGATGTCGAAGATGATTCAGGACAGGGCGGCAGAGGGAAGGTGTGGGGGCGGGGCCGGGAAGACCCCGTTGGTGATCCTGGCAGGGAAGGAAGATCACTGCTAGTCTGAGTAGAAGGGAAACAGGGCCCCTGGTGGAAGGCCCCTCTCAGAGAGCAAGTACACAGTGGGGTTCCCAGGGTCGAGGAGGCTGGGGTCCTATCTTTCCGGGGAAGAATCTATGGGAGAACTTGGTGTGGGGAAGGCGATAAGCACTTGCCCTGGGGGAGTCGGGAGTGGGAGTGGGAGTGGGGCTGGGGCTGCGAGTGAGAAAAGGTTGGGGACGGAGATCCCTTCTGAGAACTTGAGGGGACCGATCTTGAGACTCCTGTCTAGGAAACTCGGCTCGCTTACCGAAGAGGGCGTCAGGGGAGGTCACTGGTGGGGCACGCGCAGCTCCCCTGGGAAGGGTTTCCCGGTACTCACGCCATCCCTGGCAATTCCGCGGGGTCGGCTCAGCTGCCGCTGCAGCGCAACGCAAGCCTCTCTCAAACGCGGGCTCAGCTCGCACCTGCGGGAGAGGCAGGGCAAGGCTCAGCCGCCACCTGGCAGTGGTGACCTGAAGGAGAACCGTCGCCCCATCTCCAGACCTCTGGCGCCGCTCACCTCCCCTGTGCTCCTGGCAGAGTCTCTGCTTCTGCCTCAGGCTCGGGGTCCAGGAAGTCTCCGCCGCTGGGAGGAACAGGGGTGTCCGAGTCGGATCCCCCGCCGCTGTCCTCCGCGGAACCCGAAGAGCTACTCCTCGCGGGCTCGGCGGCTCCCTCTTGGCTGTCGCTGTCATCTTCGCTGGAGGAGCTTTCATACCTGGGGGCGAGGTGGGAGGGTCTGCTGAGCCTCCCTGGGGGCTCATTCTGGAGTGCTGCGAGGTGGGAATGCCTGTCCCCTTTTTTCAGGTGAAGAAACAGGATTGCTAAAACCACGCTGTGAGCAGAGGGACAGAGCTGGGATTCACACCCCTTCCAGGTCCCCGCAGCTGCTGCTACGCAAAAGGGGAAAAGCGCTCACTCTCCGTTGAGGACCCCAACAAACTGCAGGCTCTTGGGTCCAGGGCTGGATTGGGTGCCCGGTGAACCATCTCTTTTCTTCATGATGGATTTGAGAATGCCTGGCAAGGATCAGACGAGGGCTCTAAGTTTGTGTTCCAAGGCGGGTAGGTCAGGGTTCAGCGAGGGGTCAGGACTCACCCGCAGGGGCCACGTCCTTGTCTCCACTTGTGGGTCCAGGAGGGTTCTCCTGAGTCAGGGAGGTGGCCTCCGCTGGGGGCTCGGTCTGCGTGGTCTTCTCGGCACAACCCCACGGAGTTTGGGTGGCAGCCTCGCAAGGCTGGGACGCGGCAGCTGCCTCCTCTATAGCTTCACGGGCATTCTCCAGCTCCTGCAGCCGGCTGCGCAAGAGCCCGCTCACCCCTCGCTGGTGCTCCAGACTGGCTCGCAGCAGCTCCAGCTCGCGCTCAACGACTGCTGGCAGCCCCAGCAGCGCCTCAGTCACCCACGCGTCCGCCTCAACAGTCTTGGGAGTGGCTTCCACGCCGGCCTCCCGGGTCTCGGGCACCGCCTGGGCACTCGCCTCTTGGATCTCCGGCACGGCCTCGGTGCCCGCCTCCCGGGTCTGGGGAGCCCCATCGGGAGTCTCGGCCGGCAGGTCAAGGAGCTGGAGAGCGCCCTCACTGTGTCTCGCAGCCGACCCGTCGGGGCCGTCAGCCCGGAGGCTGGCTTTAGAGCGGACGCCACGCTCCGACGTGGCCAGGCGCTCGGTGAGCCGCCGCAGCTGGGCGAGCTTGTCTGGGCGCGCCTCGACCTCCCTGTCGGGTTCGGATTGCGCGCGCCCGGCCAGCAGACGAGCCTTTTCGGCGCGCAGCACGCGCACCTGCTCCTGCAGCGCGGGCAGCGCGCGCACCTGGTTCTCGAGCTCGCGCAAGCGCCGCAGCGCGGTGGCCATCTGCTCGCGCACCAGCTGCAGTTGCGCCGGGCCCGGCGAGGCGGGGGCGGGGTTATGGGCAGGGCTAGGGGCGGGGCTGCTGCGGCCCGAGCCGCGCGGGCTTCGCGGGACCGCGCGGGAGGGGCTGAGCGCGCGCTCCTGCGCCTGTGCAAGCTCTAGCCGCCGGCTTGTCTCCAGCAGCGTGTGCTCCACGCGCGGGTTGCGCACGAGTGAGCGCGGCGAAAGCGGCGGCAACAGGAGACCCCGAGGAGCACCCGGGGAGAAAGCGCCGGAAGCTCCGCCGTCGTCACTGGCCAGGGACTCACTGGATGTCCAGGCGCCTGGACTTCGCGCGCCCGCAAGGCCGGACCTGGGCGCGCGAGGACGGCGCGGAGGCTGGGGTCCCGGAGTTCGGCGAGCGGTGGGGCCGCGCTCCAGCTCCTCCACGTACTTGAGGAAGTCCAGGTCCAGGTGGAAGCCATAAGGCGTCTCCACGGAGTACGGCGAGCTTGGGCTGCGGGCACCCTCAGTGGGACCCGGGAACAGACAGGGGGCTCCCAGGTCTGCGGGAATAAAACGAGTGCAGGGGTTGTCAGACTAAGGAGACCCTAGAGAGAAGAGACAAAAGTAGGCAGCGTCCTCTGCCCCATGAGGCTTCTGCACACCTGCCATTGCACATACCCACACCTCAGGCTGGCACCCAAATAGTAATGCAATCACGAGTCTACTGAGCGCCTACTGGGCGCTAAGCACTTTTCTAGACTCGGGGGTACCGCAGTGAGCGAGACAAACATCCGAGCCCTCCGGTAGGGAAAAGATAGGCATTCCAGAGGTTGAGTAGGGCAAGAGTAATAACAGCACAAAGAAATAGAGAATCGCTGGAGGGAACAAGACCAGCCCAGTTATCAGGGAGGGTTTCCTGTGGAGGGTACCTAAAAGTTGAATCCTGCATGATTAGGAGGACTCAGCTTCAGACGGAAGAGTCAAAAAGAAAACTACCCACGCAGACCCTGGGGTAGGGGCGGGCAGGGTCGGCTGGAGTAACAGTGGGTGGAAGCCAGGTGTTCCCAGCAGCGTGGGAGGAGTGAAAAGGGCACAGGACAGACTGTGGAGTCCTCCAGGGGCACATGGGGAGTTGGGATTGTATTCTACTTGGGATAGGATCCATGGGTGAGTTTTAAGCAGGACCTTTTGGAAAGGGCCCTCTGGTCACTGTTTCAAAGGAACTGAGAGCTATGTCCACAGAGGCACCAAATGCGGACCTCTGCACATATTCCATTTTGCACACTCACCAGGCAGGTTCTGATTCAGGGCAAACTTGGCCATGTTTCCTGGAGTAGCTGCCAGACACACCCTGAAAAAAAGGCCCCCAGAGAGATGAGGGTGAGGCCCCAGCCCTGTCCCTCTGGCTTGAACCTCGGGAACCTCTAGGGCATAAACCTACCCAAGGGCTTTTCTCTACCCCCCCATCCAGTCATCTCACATGTAGGCTCTCTCCTTTCTCCTCCCTCAAATGACCTTGAAACAGTGGATTAAATGAATGTGGAGACTCCCAGATCCCAGGCCTGGACAGGAGGAGGCAAAAAGGCATAAAATGATCAAGAAAACAAGAACCGCTGGGAGTGGGGGAGGCATTCCAGCCCTACTATGTTTTCAATCCCTGGGGAAAATCAGAAATTCATGCTCAAGAGTGTGTGGACGGGGCTGGAGTGGTGGCTCAGTGGTAGAGTGCTTGCCTGATATGTCAGGACCTGGTTTTGAACCCCAGCACCATACACAGATACATATACAGATAAGTGTTGGAAAAACAAAATAAAGTGAGTCTCCTTTAAAAAAAAGTGTGTGGACTATAAGCCTTTAGAAAAGAAAGAGGAAAGTTAGAAGATCATATGCTCATTAAAATTTCATCTGGTGAAATTGTGCATATTAATAAAAAAAAAGGAACAAGATTTCTTAGGGCTGGGGTTACAGCTCTGTGGAACACTTGCGAAAGGCCTGGGTTTGATCCCTAGCATCAAAACAAACAAACAAAAAAAAAAACAAGAAGAAAAAATATGTAAGATTTCTTGAAAAAAATTTTTAAAGAGAGAAGGACCGTGAGAGAGACAGAGACAGAGAGAATCAATTTTTATTGAGTTTTACACATGGCTTTTGTTGCTCTGACACTTAGTTGTGTACGTGGGTGCTGGGGTTTGAACCCGTGTACTTGCACTTGCAGGGCAAGCGCTGTAACCACCGAGCCACTGCTCCAGCCCCAAAATTTTTTTCTTCAGAGAAATGTAAACCAGATATAAATATGCATCTGGATTTTTTTCCCAGGTCACAGAGAGACCTTTCTAGGAATGATGGAGAATTGTGGCCTGGTTACACCAAGATTGTGACCAATGAATACCTCTCTGGAATGTCTCTAGTAGAGTAACACAGGGCTGATGCTGGCTTGTAAGAGTCTGTAATGGAACCAGAAGCACATAGGTGGAGCTGGAGCCATAGCTTGGTGGTTACAGCACTTGCCCGGCTGTTCAAACCCCAGCACCCATGTACACAACTAAGTGTCAGAGCAACAAAAGCCATGTGAAAAACTCAATAAAAATTGATTCTGTCTCTCTCACTGTCCTCTCTTTAAAAAAAAAAAAAAGCACATAGGTAACCAGAGCTATAGCTATCTGTGGGGAGTAGGAGGAGAGTGACATTTTAAGTGACATAATGTAGTGAAGGAGATGATGTCACATCTAATAATGTGACATTTAAGGAAGACAAATATTGAGTCCAGAACTTTGTTTCAAAATGCATAGTACAGCCAGGTGTGGTGGCACATGCCTGTAATTCCAGCTACTGGAGTGGCAAGTTGGAGAACAGCCTGTCTCCAACTTAGTGAGATGTAGCTCAGTGGTAAAGCACCCCTGGATTCAATCCCCAGGACCCCATACAAAGCACAGATTGGGGTTAGGTGTGGTGGTGCACACCTGTAATCCCAGGTACTCTGGAGGCTGAGGAAGGAGGATCACAAAGTCTAGTCCAGCCTGGACAACTTAGACCCTATCTCAAAATAAAAGGAAAAAAGGACTGGAGATGTAGCTCAGTGGTAGAGCACCCTTGTTTAATTCCTAGTATGGGTCGGGGGAAGAAAGGGGGAATTGTGGAAGAAAAATGGATGGGGTTCATCTCAGTAGTATAATGCTTGCCTAGCATGCATGAGGCCCTGGGTTTGGTCCCCAGCAACACACATGATGGGAAAGATGGGGTTTTGGAGGGCTCAGCAGCTTGTATTAGGTGCCTACTGTATGCTCTTCCTGATTAAAGGTAACTCCATACAATTCTGCAAGGTAGTAGACATCATTTACATTTTACAGATGAGGATAAAGCAATGAAGTCCACTGTGAGAAAACTCATACTAGGCTCTGCCCACCTTCTGGAAACCCTTTGCCAGTAGGGCCTAGCCACAACTTCTCACTACCCCCTTGCTGTGCACCCCTCCACTGGTACCAGCCAGAGCTAATCCATCCCCTTCCTGGCCCACTGCCCATCTGCTCTAAGCACTGGTAACCTCCTAGCCATCCCTTCCAGCCCTCTGCACTCCTGATGGCCATCTGTGTGCCTAACACCACCACCCACTTAGCACCCATCCCCCTGATCTGCTGCCGAGCGACCCCTTTTTGCTCCCCACCTGTGTCCAGTCTTGGTCCCTGACACCTTCCTCCCACTCCAAGGCCAGGAAGGGCCCCTTCCAGTCCCCAGGCAGCTGTTTCCTGTCCCCGCACACCAGCTGTGAGGGACGGGGCAGCAGGTCATCACTGAGGACAGCCAGTACCTCTCACAACTTGTTTTCAGGAAATTGCCAGCGAAGAAATGGATTTTGGAAAAAGCCTGGCCCAGGGTTTAGGGTCTGGACCTGCCTTTCACACAGCTGGTGCAGTGACTGAATGTGTAGGCCCCCTCCTCCAGCGACCTGGTGACACCCAATCTGAGGCTCTGGGATGGGGACCACAGCTATGGCCATCTCTAAGACCTAAACCAGCTGGAGCAGCTGGATCCAGAAACTGAACAGAGTAACTGGTGGAGGGTCCCAGGATGCTAAGTAACAATAATAACACTTTTCCACTTATAATGGGCCAGCTATTATTCTAAGGAATTTATGAGTATTGCCCCCCCCATTGGGGGGTTGAACCCAGAGTCAGACCCAAAGCTAGGCAAGTGCTCTACCACTAAGCTACATCCAGCCCTTTACAATTTATTTTTATTTTTATTTATTTTGAGACGGTCTTGTTAAGTTGCCCAGGCTGGCCTCGAAATTGGATCCTCCTGCCTCAACTTCCCCAGTAACTGAGATTACAGGCCTGCGTCTCTGCTCCTTATTAAATGGCCACTATATTTGTCTGCCTTCTGGAAAGAACCTCTTCCCCTCACCAAGAGTCAAGGCAGTGTGGCCCTCCCGGCCTGCACCTGTCAAGTCCCTGCCTGTGTGTGTCCCTGCCTGGGGTCCAGGGCAGTGTGGCGGGGTATGCCCCCAATTCAGCTGCTCCAGGGGGCCCGCAGACCCACTGCAGCCACCCTCGCCTCTCCTCCGCTCCCTGCCCTGGCTGTCAGAGCTAGATCCAGATCCTCCGCCTAAGACCCCTTATTAGGCCGTCAGAGCTGACGCCACACGCCCCCACTCCCGCCCTGGTGACTATTTCAAGATGCGGAGCTGTGATCCTGAAACCTGAGGGGGTAGGGGACGCAGCGGGCAATGCGGGTCCTGGCCCTGGAAAGGGCGACTTCCCGGACTGCCGCCCTGGTGGTGGCACCCTCTAAGCTTGGGGCGGGACTCTGGGACCCCTGAGGTGGAGGTGGAGGTTGATGACGCGAGAGAGCAGGGTGCTCCGGTCAGCACATCCCCCTACCTCCCAAAATCAGGTCGACCTTGCAGAGACAAGGGCTGCTTCCTACAGGAAACTCCGCCGGGCGGTCCCATCCGCTGCCCATTGTCTGCGGGTCCCGGGCAGTCAGTCCCTCCCCATACCCCGTTTCCGCATCCCCCCACCCCATCCCACCCCGCCTCCGCCCGCACCCAGCCCAGGGCGAGAGGGCTGGTCTAGGTCCCCAAGCCGTCCAGGGGCGACTCCGGGAAGAGTCTCGTAGTCGGTCGGGGCACTAGAGGGCGAAAAGCCCCCCCCGACTGGCTCTTGAAGAGCGAGAGGGGAGCAGTGTCCTGAATCCAGAGCCCCTCTACCCGCCAGGCTCCTAGCCATCCGGGCTCCCCTTGTTGGCGGGGTCCCAGTCGCAGGACAGCAGATCCTCCCAGCCCTGGCCGCGAGCCTGCGGAGGGACTGGAAGCGCTGCGCTCTGCCCTTCCCGGTTCGTCCTGCATCCCTCCCAAGGTCCTAGGGTGTCCCCGCAAGCGGCGCTTTACCTGAAGCCGCAGCCCTGGCCTCGCCCGCACCGGAGCCCGCCCCCTCGAAGCTCGGGAACGGGTTTTCAAGGCCTTGACCCTAACTGACGGCCACGCCAGCCAACCAGCTCCCACGGCTTGCTAGCGGTCCAATGGAGAGGAGGGGTGGGCCGGGTGGGCAGGGCTGGGGCTGGGCGTGGGACTGGGGGCGGGGCCTGCGGTGAGTGCCAGAGGGCTGGGGGAGGGGGCACTTGTGCCCTAGGAGCCCTGAATTCCTCCCAGCCCAGGACTAAGAAGCTTGGATTTAATCCGTCGGGCACTAGGGGGAGCCACAGGAGAACTCTGAGCAAAAGAGTAACCCGGTGGGATTTGTGTGACTGGTGATTAATTCCCGCGGGCTGTGTGAGATACCTTGATCCTCCCTACCGCAGGGCCTTTGCATATGCTGTCCCACCATTGGACCAGTCTTCTCGTGGCCACCTTTCCCTGTTTTTGAGGGTTCAAGTTCTGTGTTTTTGCTCTCCCCCCTAAAGGCCTAAAGTGCCTCACTCCAGTTACTATCTTTCTCTCTTTCTGATACTAAGGATTGAACCCAGAAGAACTTTACCTCCAAGCTTCATCCCCAATCTTTTATTTATTTATTTATTATTTTGAGACGGGAGTGGGGGTGGGTGGGAGTCTCTCTAAGTTGCTGAGGCTGGCCTTGAACTTGCAATCCACCTGCCACATTCTCCTGAGTATCTAGGATGAGCAGCTGGAATTACAGGCATGTGCCACCACACCTGGCACCAACAGCAGTTTCTACCATGAGAGAAACAAAACCCTGTGATTTGTTTGCTTTTTTACCATCTGTCTCCCCTAGATGTAGCAGCATCGCAGACATGGGGAGCTGATTGGTTTTGGTCACTGCTTTATTCAGTGCCCCAGGCAAACAATAGGTGCTTAATAAATGCTTGTTGAAATAACTATCTAAAATTACATTTAGGGGCTGGAGTGGTGGCTCATCGGTTTCAGCGCTTGCCTTGCAAGCTTGAGGACCCGGGTTCAAACCCCAGCACCACGTACACAACTGAGTGTTGGAGCAACTAAGGCCATGTGAAAAACTAAAAATAAAGTTGTTTCTCTCTCTCTCTCACTGTCCCTCTTTCTTTAAGAAAAATAAAATAAAATAAAATTACATTTAGGGGTTGGGGATTTAGCTCAGTGGCAAAGCACTTGCCTAGCACGTGCAAGGCCCCGAGTTCGGTCTTCAGCCCTGAAAAAAATAAATAAAATTACATTTAACTCATGAACCCCTTGGGCATATGTTACGATCTAAAATGACCATATAGAAAATAAATAAATAAAATGACCACATAGATTTTTCCTATTAATTTAACATTTATTGAGTATCTACTGTGTGCCAGGGGCACCGAATAAAGGGATACATCCTGAACCTTTCAAGGTTTATGTTAGGCTAAGGTTTATGTTAAGGAGTGACAGTGGGTGAGAAGATGGAAGGCAAATCCCTAACCTGGTGTGAGAGGAAGGACACCGAACTTGGGGAGAAGGTTCTAGAAGGCAGCCTGCAGAGGGACCCTTGAGGAAGGGGGCTGCAGAGGAAACTGCACATGCGAAGGAAAAGAAAGATGACGTTCACGGATGGGGACCTTTGACTAAGGCAGCGTGTCAGCGGGAGGACAGACTTGAAGCAACTCAGACCTTAATAAGTTAAGGTCTGGTGGCTCAGCAGTCACGGCGCTCGTCTGGCATGCACAAGGACACAGGTTCAAACCCCAGCACCACCTACACGACAAAGTGTGGGAGCGACCAAGACCATATGAAAAACTAAATAAAACCGACTCTCTCTCTCTCTCTCTCTCTCTCTAAATGAAAATAAAAATACAAAATAAATTAAGGCCCATCTGGAGGCAGGCTTTTATGTTCCCAAGACGCTTCTGTTTATCTCAGTTCCTGTCTGTTCTAATTATAGGCACTGTAGTAAAAAAATGAGACTAAAGTGTCAAGATGCATTTTAATATCTGACTCTCCTCTTTTTACAGATTTCCCCGGCTGTTTTCATGTTTGATAAGCCAGAAAATTCTGTCACATTTCCCCATAAAAATTCCATTGGAGGGCTGGAGCAGTAGCTCAGTGGTTACAGTGCTTGCCTGGCATGCACAAGTATGCAGGTTCGAACCCCAGCACCACATACACTATGAAGTGTCAGCAATGAAAACCACACGAAACACTAAAAATTGATTTTCTTCCTCTCTCTCACTCAAAAAAAAAAAAAAAAGAAAGAAAATCCATTGGAATTTAAAAAAACATTCTTATTGCAAAATTGCTAGAGCACTTGCTTAGCATGAGTGAATCCCTGGGTTCAATCAATCCCCAACACCAAAAAAAATTTTTTTTAAATAAAATGAACACATGTGCATACACACAGAGCCAGATCTATGAAACCTCATAAATTAAATGCATAGCACAAGGAGTTACTCTAAGGAGGGGTTTGAAATGGGTGATTTTGCTCTTGAGGGACCTTTGGCAACATCGAGAGGTTTGGGGTTTTGTGTGGTCCTCCCGGCCCTGGCCTCACTCATGTTAGACACTCTAGCACCAAGCTACAAACCCAGTTCTAGAGGCTGTTTTGATCATCATGACCAAGGAAGAAGGTGTTTCAGGACTCTAGTGGGTAGAAACCAGCGGTGCAGCAAGGTAAGCATCACTTTTAATCCCAAGCAGGTCAACAGATGGCGGTTTCCCAGCTACCCTACACATGTGCATCCCAATCACAGCTGCCCCTCACCACCTAGGGCAACCAATGTGGTGACTTCTTTTTCCTCTCCACCTGGGACTCAAACTCATTTTGTCCCATGCGCTAGGCAAACCTTCACCTCTGAGCTACACCCCCAAACCTGTTAGGACTCTTGCATAACCACCACCGTGAATTTCTGTATAGTTTCATCACCAGATTATGAATCTCTAGACACTGGAGTTTAGACTTACCCATTCAAAAAGAATAGGATAGAGGCTGGAGCAGTGGCCCAGCAGCTATGGCACTTACCTGGCATGCATGAGGATGTGGGTTTCAATCCCAGCACCACGTGCACAACGAAGTGTCGGAGCAATGAAAGTCACATGAAAAAAAATAAAATTGATTCTCTCTTTCTCTCTCTCTCTCACTGTCCCCCTCTCTCTTAAAAAAAAAAAAGAATAGGATATGCCTTTTAAGGCTTTTTATGGTGCTGAGGATGCAACCCAGGGCCTTGCCCATGTAGGCAAGCACTCTGCCCCAGAGCTGCATTCCTGTCCTAGGTCTGATTGCATTCACAGATGCCCCTGCATCCTCTTCCTTCCTTACAATGAACACATTGCACAACTCTGGCTGCTTGTTCAAAAGTACTTCCATGATCCAGGTGTTGTTGATCCTATACCCATAATGCAGTTACTCAGAGTGTTCCTTTGTCCTCTGTATTCCCTACAAATTGGCAGTTCCACCCGGGCATGGTGGCATGTGCTTGTAATCCCAGTGGCTCAGGAGGATGAGACAGGAGGATCACAAGTTCAAAGCCAGCCTCAGCAACTTAGAATAATAAAAATAAAAAAGGGTTGGGGTGTGGCTCAGTGGTTAAGCAACACTGGGTTCAATCTTTGGTCCCCCCCAAAAAAAAAAACCCAAAACAAATTGGTTCCTTCCAGAACTGGGATGAGACTGATCTGATGCCTTTGGTGTGAGCACCAGTGTCTGGTGTGTATTCAGCAGGAGGCTTTGACTCTCCTTTCTCTTTTCTTTCTTTCTTTTTCTTTTTCTTTTTTTTTAGCGTGAGGGACAGTGACAGAGAGAGAAAGGAAATCAATTTTATTTAGTTTTTCATGTGGCTTTTGTTGCTCTCACACCTAGTTGTGTACATGGTACTGAGGTTTGCATCCTCATCCTTGCGCTTGCCAGGCAAGCGCCATAACCACCAAGCCACCACTCCAACCCCTGAGTCTCCTTTCTTGAGGTTAGCAGCCACTAAATATTAATTCATTGGGACTTGCAAGAGTGCAGCCTCTCTCTTCCATTTCTTCCTCATTGATCAGCGTGAATTCTTCCTTTACAATATACTTCCTTTATGTCCTGTTTGGTTACTACATGGTAGCTTCATAGTGGAAAGCTAAGAGTTTGATTCTTTCCCTTTATATTTCACCCCCTGCTTTAACTATGGACTTGATTTCCATGGTTAATTATGGTCAACCACAATCCAAAACTATTAACTGGAAAATTCCAGAAATAAATAACATACATTTTAAATCATGCGCTGTTCTCAGCGGCATGATGAAATCTCATGCCGTCCCACTCTGTTCTGCTGGAGACGCGATTCATCTCTTTGCCCTGTGTCTCCATGTAGCTGCCAAGGTTATTGGATTGATTGCTGTGGTATCACCGCACTTGTGTCCAAATAATTCTTATTTTACTTAAGAACCCTAAACAAGGGGGCTGGAGTGGTGGCTCAGCGGTTCCAGCGCTTGCCTGGCATGAACGAGGATGTGGGTTCGAACCCCAGAACCATGTATGCAACGAGTGTCAGAGCAATGAAGTTCACATGAAAAACTAAAGAAAGTGGATTCTGTCTTTCCCTCTCTCTCACTGTCCCTCTCTTTAAAAAGAGAAAATTGCAAGCATCCCTACTCTTGTTTACTGTTCTTTTTTTTTTTTTTTTCTAAAGAGAGAGGGACAGTGAGAGAGACAGAGAAAGAGAGAAACAACTTTATTGAGTTTTTTTTTCACATGGCCTTAGGTGCTCCAATACTCAGTTGTGTACGTGGTGCTGGGGTTTGAACCCGGGTCCTTGAGCTTGCCAGGCAAGCGCTGAAACCGCTGAGCCACCGCTCCAGCCCTGTTCTTTTTTTTTTTTTTTAAGAGAGAAGGACAGTGAGAGAGAGAGAGGGAAAGGCAGAATCCACTTCATTTAGTTTTTCATGTGACCTTCGTTGCTCTGACACTTCAGTGTTGTACATGGTGCTGGGGTTCGAACTCACATCCTCATTTGTGCCAGGCAAGTGCTGGAACCCCAGAGCCACAGCTCCAGCCCCTGCTTGCACTGCTGTAATTGTTCTAATAATAGTTATTGTTGTTAACTCATCCTGTGCCTGATCTATAAGTTGAACTTTATCACACGTGTGTATGAGAAAAAAACATAACATTAAGAGGGTTTGGCACTATCTTTGATTCCAGGCATCTACGGGGGTCTTGGAACATATTTCACACAAAGGGGAACTCTAGTAATGAATAGATCCCCCATCATCCCTAAAGGTAATAAATGAGGTGGTTTGGGTTTTGTTTCTGCTTTTCAATACTAGGAATTCAGGGGCACTCAATCACTAAGCTACACCTTCAGTCTTTTTTTTTTTTTTTTTTTGAGACAGGGTTTATTAAATTGCCCAGGCTGGCCTTAATCTTGCCATCCTCTGCCCCAGCCTTTAGGATCACTGGGTTTACAGGCCTGCATCTCCTCACCTGACTGAATTAGATTGTTTTCAAATTAATTTTAAATTTTTTCAGGAATTGAACCCAGGGACACTTAATCACTGATCCATATCCCCAACTGTTTTTATTTTTTATTTTGAGACAGGGTCTCATTAAGTTACTCATGACCTTGCTAAGTTGCTGAGGCTGATTTTGAACTTGTGATCCTCCTGCCTCAGCCTCCCAAGCCACTGGGATTATAGATGTGTGCCACTGGCCCCACTTAGGGCGTTGTTTAATCATTATGAGTTTAGGGATTTCAACATACAGTGCTTCACTCCATTGGAGTCAAGACACACTCATCTAGCCAATGGGACCCTCTTCAGGTTGGCACCTGTTGAAGCCAGTCTAACAATTTTAGGAAAGTTTTCTTGCTCTCTGGCATCACCAGCGAGCTCTTCCTTGATATTTCCTGTCTCAGATCTAGCATCAACCAGAACCTCCAAGAAATTATCTTGCAAGCTACAGTTTGAGTGCTAGGAATCTCCATTTACTACAGGGTGGGTCATTGTACCTAGACTTTTTTCAGTGAACATAGCTGGGAAAGGGAAACCATGAATACACAGGTGTCTCCCTGTACACACAAGGACCAAAAGCCTCAGATGCTCAAGTGTCTTACATTAAACAGCTTAGTGCTGGGGCTGGTCCAGGAGGTCGGTGCCTGGAGCACTTGCCTGGCATGTGCAAGGACCTGGGTTCAAACCCCAGCACCACATATATAACTAAGTTCCCAGGAATGAAAATTACATAAAAACTAAATAAAAATTGCTTCTCTCTCTCTCACACTGTACCCACTTTCTTTAAAGAAATCTTTAAAAAATGAAATAAAAATAAAAAGCATGATGTAGTGTTTGCATTAAACCTAGGAACCTCCTGCCATATTCTTCACTCTCTAGAGAACTTGTAAAACCTAATAAACCTAAGTGCTATTAAAACAGTTGTTACACTGGGTTGTTTAGGGACTGATGGTTTAAAAAAAACTCTATGTGTTGAGTACAGGTGCAATTTTTTCTGAAAAAAAATTTTTTTAAGAAAGAGGGGACAGAGAAAGAGAGAAGAAATTTATATTTAATTTTTCATGTGACTTTCATTCCTCTGACGCTTTGTTGTGTACATGGTGCTGGGGTTCAAACTCGTGTACTCGCACATGCGAGGCAAGCACTGTAACTCCTGAGCCACTGCTCCAACTCCATTTTTCTGAATATTTTTGATCTGCAGTTACTTGCATCCATGGATGTGGAACCCACAGATAGGGAGGGCTGACATCATATCATTCTTTATGAGTTCACTCTGATGTTTCCAATTCAAATTCAGGCCCATATGATTTTTGTTTTAAAGAAGAGAATCAGTTTTATTTAGTTTTTCATGTGACTTTCGTTGCTCCAACACTTCATTGTATACATGGTGCTGGGGTCCGAACCCGTGTCCTTGTGCATGCCAGGCAAGCACCATAACCACTGAGCCACTGCTCCAGCCCACGCCTGTATGATTTTTAAAAATTATTTTTTGGTGCTAGAGATTGAACCCAGGGGCACCTAACCACTGAGCCATATCCCTATCCCTTTTTAAAATTTTGAGGTAGGGTCTAGCTAAATTGCTTAGGGCCTTGCTAAATCACTGAGGCTGGCTTTTGAACTTGCAATCCTGCTGCCTCAGTCTCCAGGGTTGCTGGGATTACAGGCATG
The DNA here is from genome assembly GCA_004027875.1 of Aplodontia rufa. Classification (NCBI taxonomy): domain Eukaryota; kingdom Metazoa; phylum Chordata; class Mammalia; order Rodentia; family Aplodontiidae; genus Aplodontia; species Aplodontia rufa. The sequence goes on along the minus strand of PVKS010008455.1, from coordinate 12,394 downwards.
CATCACCACACCCAGCCCCGCTTGTATGATTTTTTTCTTTTTCTTTTTTCCCAGGGCTGAGGACTGAACTCAGGGCCTTGTGCGCATGCTAGGCAAGCACTCTGCCTCTGAGCTAAATCCCCAACCCCCACCTGTATGATTTTTAACTTAACTTTTTTGCAATAGGTAAAATACTATCTCCCAAATATGTCTGCATTCTAGTCTCTGGAACTTAGGAATGTGTCCCCTTACACAGCAAAGGGACTTGCAGTTGTGACTAAAGTAGGGATCTTGAGGGGGGAAGATTATTGTGGGTTTTCTGTGTCGCCCAACATTATCACAAATGCCCTTGTATGAGGGAAGCCAGGGGGTCAGAGTCAGACAAGGAGATGGGATGACAAAAGCAGAGGTCAGAGTGACGCAGTTGCCAGAAAGAAGGCCTTGAGCCAAGGCATCCAGCAGCCTCCAGAATCTGGAAAGGGTAAGAAATGGTTCTTCACTGGAACCTAGTGAAGGAACACAGACCTGGTAGCCCAGGGTCGGCTGAGACCCATTTTCAGGCTTCTGAACTCTATAACAACTAAAGGATAACAGATGATTGTTGTATTAAGCAATCATCAGTGCTCATTGCTGTAACGGACATAGGAAATTAATGCTGATATCTTCAGGCCCTTTCTTCTTTAGGAATTCTGCGTATCAGGGACCCAAGACAGAATCAGAATAGCTCATGATCATTCATTTGCTTTCATCAGCATTACTCACACAGCAGTCTCAGAATAAAAATACAGTACTCCCCCATAGGAGCAATGAAAGTGTTAAGATGTCTTCCACGTAGGCTCTTCCGTTTGCCCACCAGCCCTTTGCTTCTACTCTTCTTGTTTTGTTTATTTATTTATTTTGTCTTTCTGAGACAGGGTCTTGCTCTGTTGCCCAGGCTGGCCTTGAGCTCCTGCGCTCCGGTGATCTTCCCACCTGAGCCTCCTGAGGAACTAGGACCCCAGGTATGGACCCCCATGCTTGGCTTCCTGCTCTCCTCTTCTGGGTCTTTGCTCAAATATCACAATGATGCTTCCCCGACTGCCTCCACCTCTCAACACCCCCTTTAGCCTACACTATTTTTTTTTTCTTGGCACTGAGAACCTTCTTACACATTGTCCTCATCACCGTCTTTTCCTTACTAGAATGTCAATCACTGTCTGTTCCTTTCTGGAATGTCAATCATCCCCCAGGGCAGCAACTTATGCCAGCCATTTTTTGGTACCAGGAATTGAACCCAGGGGCGCTTAACCACTGAGCCACATCCCTAGCCCTTTTTACTTTTTATTTTGAGACAGGGTCTTGCTAAGTTGCCCAGGTTGGCCTCAAGTGTGTGATCTTCTTGCCTTATATTGCTTGAAATTACAGATGAGCACCACCACATCCAACTTGCCTGTTTTATCCACTGCTAGTTCCCATAGCCTAGAACCGTGCTTGGCACACAGTAAGCATCTGATAAATACTGGCTGGAATGGAGCTGTGGTTCAGTGGTGGCTGCTTGTCTAGGACACAAAAACAAAACCCTCGTTAGCCTGGGCAAATCCCCTTGGGTTCCCAGCACTACAACACATCAAACAGCAACAAAAGAAAAACCTTGGTCACTGAGAGGAAACAAAGGTGAATTTGAGGGCTTGAGCCATGGCTCAGTAGTTGGAGTGCTTGCCTGGCATGCATGAGGACCAGGATTCAAACCCTAGCACCACATATATAATTAGGTGTCAGGGAAACAAAGGCCAGATGAAAGAAAATAAGATTGATTCCCTCTCCTCTCTCTCTCTTCCTCATTAAAAAAAAAAAAGAAAGAAAAGGAGAGAAAAAAGAAAGAAAAAGAAAAAGGTGAATTTGAGCTCTCTGCACACCAGGATTTTAGATAGGCCCTGTGAGATTATGCCAACCTGTGTTTGGAGACACATAACAGAGAGCAGAAACTTCACCTGGGCGAGGAGCAGAGATGCAAGATCTTAGGCCTCTTTAATAATGTCTTTGCCTGCCTCCTAGATTCCTAATACCCTTCATGTTCATGGTAGAAAATGTGACCCTTCTCCGTGCCACAGCGTGCCAGGCTGAGGCTTGAGTCGGAAGAGCAAAGGAGGGAGGAGAAAGCTGCTGTCCATTCCGCAATGTGTGCAAACCCTTGGGAGCCTCTTTCAGCCCCTTCACCAAGTCAAGGACCTCCTAGGAACCCCAGAGTATCCCCACCCACGTCTGGAATGCCCACTGCCCCAGAGAGGCCAATCCTGCCTCTGTCCACCACATCCCCAGCCTGAGCACTGATATTCTAGGTGGGCGATCCAAAGGGTATCTGCACTGGCCCCCAGCCTCGCTCCACACCGCTCCCCAGGCTCTAAGTCCAGCTCTTCCATATTCTGTTAGCCCCACCCCCGAGGAGCTCTGGAAGTCAACCTTGCCTCCCACATTGTCCCCAGCATGCACTTTACCCTGCTGCCCTCCTGTGCCCCTTCCCCAGCTTTGAAAATTTTATCTTTTTCCCCACAATTAAGGGTGTAGGAGCTTCCCATTCCCTGAGCACAGAGGGGCATCAAATCTGATCTCTCCCTCTGCCTTTCTCTCTATATTAATAGCAATTCTGTCCTTGAGCTGTCCAGGACAACGGCATCAGGATCACTCCAAATCCTCTCTTTCCTTTTTCCCCCTATTTTCAAATAAACCAGCAAATCTCATGGGCTTCACAGCCTACCCAGGTGGGCTCCGGAGGCTGAAGCAGGAGGATCACAAGTCCAAAAGCCAGCCTCAGCAACTTAGCAAGGCCCTACGCAGCTTAGTGAGACCCTGTCTTACAATTAAAAAATAAAAATAAAAAGAGGACTGGGGATGTGATTCAGTGGTTAAGTGCCCCTGGGTTCAATACCTAGTACAAAAAAAAAAAATTCTCTTCGGCTTAATCTTCAAAATCTACCCAGCCATTTCTGACCACCTCTAGGGCTCCTACCCTGGTCCAGCCCCCATCATTACTTGTCTGAACCAGTGAAGTCACTTCCTCCCTCCTCCCCTAGATTTCACGTTTCACCCACAAATATCAACTAGAAGGATCTCTGAACCTCTAAACCTCATGATGCCTGCTCTCTGCTTTAACCCTCCACGGCTCCCACCTTTAGTAAAAGCCTAAGTGTTCCCGTGGCCTGGAAGGATCTGCCCACCAGCTCCCTGGCTTCGCTCTTCCCTCTACTCCTCACTCTCCCTGCTCCAGCCACTCAGACCACCTTGCTGTTCCTCTGACAATAGCACACGCGTCTGCCTCAGGATCTTTGCACTGGCAATTTCTTCCCCCATATATCTGTTGGCTTGATGGTTCACACTTCACCTTCCTGTTCAAATGCCCTCTTCTCAGTGAGATCCGGTCACTCTATTTAAAATTGCAAACATCAGGAGCAAGAGAGGTGGCTCAGCAGTGAAGCGCTTGCCTGGCATGCAGGAGGACCCATGCCCAGCACCACACACACACTAAGGGGAGGAAAAACAAACAACAAAGATGAGCAAATTTAAAAAATTAAAAATTGCAAGCATCCCTTCTCCTATCCACATCTCCCCTTTTGTATTATTTTTCTCCTTAGTGTTTATCTGACATGATATATATTTCTCTCGCTTGTTTTTTCTTCACGGTAATTGTGTCAGCTCCGTTTAGGGGAAAGACCTTTGTCTCCCGTGCTTGGAACAAGGCGTGGTGGCACAGGCAGCTGCTCCATCAGCGTTTGATGAATGAATGAGTGGTCGTTAAAAATGGCTCGGCCGGAAAGGAGGAATAGGGGTGGGGAGAGAGAGTTTGCTTTTGGTTGCTTCCACTCCCCCTTGACTCTGCCTCCCAACCTCTCTGCGGCACAGATTTATCTTCTCCAAGGCTGGCCGTGGCACACCTGCCGCCTAAAGTTCCCTCCCCGACCGTCGGTGCTGCCCCAAGTGGGCCTGGGCGACCTCCGTGGACGCCATCGGATTCGCCCTCAGGGGGCGCTCGTGCCCCGGCTAAATCCCGGGACGGCGGACCCTTTGCAGACCAGAAGGAAGTAATTTTCGTTCAAGGAAAAAAACAGCAGAAGGTCATACCGTGCTTTTTCTAAATTTGTAAAACAATGGCACCCATTATATAAAATTAGGGAATTCTAATTAAGTTGAAAATCACTGTAGTACGAAACCAGAAATTCAATATTATCTTTCAATATTATTTTAATTTGCTCATTGTCATTTGCATAAGCTAACTTTTTATTTTGAAGAATTTGTTTTTTAAAGAGAGAAGGGCAGTGACACAGAGAGAGAATCAATTTTTATTGAGTTTTCACGTGGCTTTGGTTGCTCTGACACTTAGTTGTGTACGTGGTGCTGGGGTTTGAACCCTTGTACTTGCACATGCCGGGCAATCGCCATAACCACCCAGCCACCGCTCCAGCCCCCTTATTTTGAGGAATTTTTAACAACAAAAAGTAGAAAAATGAGCCAGGTGTGGTGATGCACACTTGTAATCCTAGTTGCTCCCTAGGATGAGGGAGGAAGTTCAAAGCCAATCTCAGCAATTAAGCAAAGCCCTAAGCAACTTAGCTAGAAATAAAAAGGGCTGGGGATGTCCCCCAGTGGTTAAGCACCCCTGGGTTCAATTCCTGATACAAAAAAAAAAAAAAAGGTGGAGGGGGAAGAAACGTACTTACTGCTTCTAAGCAATAAGCTTAGGAATGATTAAACTGGGAGCTGGAGCTCAGCCCTGCGAGCGCTTGCCTGGTATGCACAAAGACCTAGGTTCAAACCCCAGCACCACATACAGAACTAACTGTCAGAGAAACAAAGGCCAGATGGAAAAATGAGTTATATTAATTCTTACTCCTCTCACTCTCTCCCTCGCTTTAAATTTAAAAAGAATAATTACTTGGGGCTGGAGCGGTGGCTCAGCAGTTAAGGTGCTTTGCCCAGCAGGCGCAGGCACAAGGGTTCAAACCCCAGCACCCATGTGCACCACTAAGTGTCAGAGCAACGAAGACTATGTGAAAAACTCAATACAGATTGACTCTCTCTGTCTCTCTCTCTCTCTCACTGTCCTTCTCTCTTTAAAAAAAAAAAAGAATAATTACTCAGTTTTATATTAGGTAGATTTTGGCACCAGGAAAACAACAGAAGAGAGGTTGTATGATGAACACTATGTGACCATTTCTTTTTTTTTTTTTTTCAGGGCTGAGGACCGAACTCGGGGCCTTGCTCGTGCTCGGCAAGCGTGTGCCCATTTCTTAGCTTCAACAGTTACCAGCTCTGTTTTGTGTTGGGCACAATGGCACACACCTGTAATCCCAGCAAATCAGGAAGCTGAGGCAGGAGGACTGCAAGTTCAAGGCCAGCCTCAGCAATTTAATGAAACTCTAAGCAACTTAGATTCTGTCTCAAAATAAAATAAAAAGCACTGGGGCTGTAGCTCAATGGTAATCTCCCCTGGGTTCAATCCCCAGCATAAAACAAAATAAAACAAAAAACCAACACCTAAATTTGTCATCACCTTCCTTATCGCCACTTCAATGCTGGATTATTTCAAAGCAAATTCCAGGCATTCCATCATTAGCAAGTATTTTGGTATGTATTCAAGAAGATAAAGTCTATTTCTTTTTAAAATATTCATAATAGGGCTGGAGCAGTGGCTCAGCAGTTGGAGAGCTTGCCTGGCATGCACAAGGACCCGAGTTCGAACCCCAGCTCCATATACAAAACTAAGTGTCAGAGAAACAAAAACCAGATGATTAAATAAAATTGATTCTCTCTTTCTCTCTATCTTTAAAAAAATATTTAAAATATTCATAATAAACTGAGCAGGTGGTGGCGTACACCTATAATCTCAGGACTCAGGATTCTAAAGTCTGAGGCAGGAGGATCTCAGGTTCAAGGTCAGCATGGGCAATTTAGCTAGACCCTGTCTCAAAATAAAAGATAAAATGAGTCAGGTGTGGTGGTACAGACCTGTAATCTCAGCAACTTGAGAGTCTGAGGCAGTAAGAACACAAGTTTGAGTCCAGCCTGGGCAATTTAGCGAAACCCTGTTTCATAATAAAAATATGAAAGGACTAGAAAAGGGCTAGGGGTGTTGGTCAGTGGTAGAGCACCCCTGGGTAAAATCCCCAGGATCAAGAAATAAATAAATGAGATTGGATGTTTTTGACAGCTTCAACTCTACTGTGACTAAAAGACTCAACAAGAACAATTTTAGGAGGAAAAGGTTATGCGGGTTCAACGTTTCGTAGGTCTTTGTCCATAGAAGGTCAGCTCCACTCCTTGGGACTCAAGGTGAGGCAGAACATCATGGTGGAAGAGTGTGGTAGAAAGTAATGGCTCAGGCCATGGCTCTAGGTAGCAGAGAGAGAGAAACTAAGTTCAGTTCACCAAATGTATAATGCTAGGGCACGCCCCCCATAACCCACCTCCTCCAGCCACACCCTAGCTTCCTTCAGATACCACCAGTCAATCCCTATCAGGGGATCAATCCACTGATTAGGTTAAGGCTCTCACAACCCAATCATTTCACCTCTGGGCCTTCCTGCATAGTCTTACACATGAGCTTTTGGGAGACATCTAGTATCCAAACTATAGGACTGGAGATGTAGCTCAGTAGCAGAATGCACCCCAGGTCCCATCCCCAGTACCACACACATAAAAATACTTATAATAGCTTAAATGTATTTTTAAAAACATTTATTCAGTAAGGGTTCACATTCTCTATTGTCTCATAAATATTATAATTTATTTTTGTTATTGTGTTGGTTTGCTAGGTCTACCATGATAAAATACCATAGACTTTGTGGCTTAGATAGCAAATTAGTTTTTTCATAGTCCTGGATAGTTGAAGACCAGCAGGGTTCCCTTTTTGATAGGAGCTCTGTTCTTAGCATGCAGGTAGGTACCTCCTTCCTATGTCTTCACACGGCCTTTCTGGGTGCTGGCTTAGAGAAAGAGAGAGATCTTTGGTTTTTGTTGTTGTTTTCCTATGGATCAAAGTCAGGGCCTCTTGCACACTCTACACACTGTACAGCAAAGGCTGTACAACTGAGCTACCTCCCCAGCCCTGGTGTCTCTTCTTATAAAGAACTAGTCCTAACAGATTAGGGGCCCCACACTGATGGCCCCATTTAACCTTAATTACGTCCTTAGACGCCCATTCTCTAAATACAGTCATCTCCCCTGAGAGATTGATTCTAAGACCCCCAGTCCGCTTGGCTATGAAAAGCCCCTGATACTCAAATCCCTTATATAAAACAGCATAGTGTGTGCATAGAACCTGCACAACCCTCCTGCAGACTTTAAATCACCTCTCAGTGTAAATACTGCGGAAATGGCTGTGACAATGTGCTGTTTAGGGAATAATGACCAGGAAAAGTCTACACGTGTTCAGCACAGACACATCATTTTCCCCTGAATACTTTGAAAGCTGGTTGAATCCAAGGGTGCAGAACCCAGGAATACAGAGTGCTGAGAGTACAGCCAACCCTGGGGTTTGGGCTTCACTATGTGAATGGGGGGAGGGTACAGACCATAAGACTGATGTTCAGTTCTATTATTTTAGAGATCATCTGAACCAGAATCTCAAGGTATCCATACATGGCACTCAGTGGAAATATCTTTTTTTTTTTTTGCATTTCATTATTTATTTAGATGTTTAAGCTCTCATATTAAGTTTTTATAAGATGGTGAACACTGCCAACTTACACTCATACATTCCCAGACAGTATAAAGATATGGTTGAACTAACATTAATACCCACCACCATTTTATCAATTATATAATAAAACAAATTATCAATTATTTAAATATTAAGTTACACAGCTCAAAAGGCATATACAATATTAGATGTCTGGGGTCTGGAGTGGTGCACAGTGGTTACAGCGCTTGCCTGGCATGTGGGAGGATATAAGGACACAGGTTCGTCCCAGCACCACGTACACAGTGAAGTGTCACAGCAATGAAGGCCACATGAAAAACTAAATAAAATTGATTCTCTTTTTCTTTGTCTCACTGTCCCTCTCTCAAAAAAAAAAAAAAAAATTTACAAGCCTGCTCAATTTCTCAGCAGAAACTTTTTTTTTTTGCAAAAGTTTGGAAAGAAAAGAAAAAAAATCACATTTCAAATAAAAAATAAGTTGATAAACAACTTCTGATAATCACGAAAAAATTGCAAAAATATCGGAAATTTTATGATTAAGAATTATTTTAGTTACAATAACAAAGCATTCCTACCTTTTAAAAATATTTACTAAATTATGGGGTTGGGGATTTAACTCAGTGGCACAGCACTTGCCTAGCATACGCAAGGCCCCAAGTTCGGTCCTCAGCCCTAAAAAAAAAAAATATATATATATATATATATATATATATGCTAAATTAAAGAACATATTCTGAAGGTTCTGCATTAGATAAAGGTGACATTTTACTAAAAATAGTTAACAGCCCCCTCCCATTCTTTTTTCAGGTGCACCTCAGAGTGCAAACATTAAATTAGCTGTCAGCCTTTTATGTCTGGAGATGTTAAAGACAAGTGCTTTTGTAACAGTTTAGGTTTTCAAAATGGAGGTCTCCTATAACAGCAAAAAAATAAGACTTTGGGGTGGCTCTGCGGTTACAGTGCTTGGCTGGCATGTGCAAGTTCACAGGTTCAAACTCCAGCACCACCTACACAACGAAGTGTCAGAGCAAGGAAAGCCATGTGAAAAACTTAATCAAAATTGATTCTCTCTGTCTCTCTTTCTCTCTCGATGTCCTTCTCTCTCTTTTTTTTTTTTTTTAAATAAGACATTGAAAGACATTAAATAATCACCATGAGGCATGGTTAAAAAAGAAAACTTTGATGGTTACACGCAAACCTGTGGACTCTGGTACGAATGTGGGCGATGTGAACCAATGAGCAGCCAATCAGCACACAGGCCCCACAACGTTTGAAACGACTGAAGGGATAAATCATGTAAGGTCTAGAGTGTTTTTCGTTCCTGGAACTTTGGTTTCACATGATACTACGAATATACAAGCATTGTGCTGAGTATTTTGGCACCTGATCGTTCTAAACTTCTTATATAAGATTCTGGCATGGAAATATATCTACAGATATTAACTCAATGGGGCCTGATTTCAGGAAAAGTCAGTTGGTACAAAGGATATGCACATTTGAAATGCTGAGCAGCAAGAATCTTCTGCCAACAGGTTGATCAAGCAGGTTGACCATCACCCAAACAGAGGCTGAAATTGTCAAGCTTGTGGCCTTGTGAAAGAACAAACAAGAGGGGCTGGAGCAGTGGATCTGTGGTTACGGCGCTTGCCTGGCACGCACAAGTACACAGGTTCAGAACCCCAGCACCATGTGTACAACTAAGTGTCAGAGCAATAAAGCCATGTGAAAAACTCAATAAAAAATTGATTCTCTCTCTCTCTCTCTCTCTCTCTTTAAAAAAAAAAAACACAAACAAGAACAACAACTGCTTCCCAAAGCCCTTGTGGAAGCTTCAGCAGACTTATGCCCCACGCCAACAGAGCAGCTGATGCCTGAAAAGTTGGATCCCATCTCCAGTTCCACTTCCCCCGCTTTAGGTGCATGAATTTCATATGCAGTTGTTTCTATGACCAGTGGGGTCTCTGAAGTGCAGCCACATTTTAGGAACAGACTTCTCCAAATGCAAAAGGTGCTTGCTGGTCAAGCTCATGCCGTTGTCCTTCGAATTGCACTCTTCTGCATATTTCATTCCACCTCCAGTTAATGCCAGGGCAGCAAGCACTGGAGCCCTCCCACGGCCCGCAACACAGTGACAGCAACATGACCACCAGGTTCTCCAGGAGACTCCAGGTTTCCAAGGCTTAACCAGTCATGACAACTTGGTGGGAAGGTGGTGCACCATCACCTAAGGGCCAATCGAGAACATGGATGCTGACCATGTTCAGTGAAGTGCTGGAGCAACAAAAGCCACGTGAAAAACTAAATGAAATTGATTCTTTCTCCCTTTCTACCTCTCTCACTGTCCCTCTCTCTTTAAAAAGAAAAAAAGAGAGAGAGGGACAGTGAGAGAGACAGAGAAAGAGAAACAACTTTATTTAGTTTTTCACGTACACACACTCAGTTGTGTACGTGGTGCTGGGGTTTGAACCCGAGTCCTTGTGCTTGCCAGGCAAGCGCTGAAACCGCTGAGCCACCGCTCCAGCCCCAAGAATTTAAAAAATTGAATACAGAAATGATGCAAAGAGGGACTGGAGCAGTGGCCCAGCTGGTACAGTGCTTGTCTGGCATGTGCGAAGACCCAAGTTCGAACCCCAGCACCAAGTGTGCAACGAAGTGTTGGAGCAATGAAAGCCACATGAAAAAGTAAATAAAAATTGATTCTCTTTCTCTCTTTCTCTACTGTCCCTCTCTCTTTAAAAAAAATTAGCATCTCTCAGTCTGGCTGTAGCTGGCTGCATCACTGTGGTGTCCCCTTGTTTGGAGACAAAAGACATTGGGAGGTGGGAATAATTCTTCCCTTAGGGGAATAATTCTATAAACTGGGCCCACTGTGCTGAGCTCCCCTACCTTCTCTTTTAGAAAGCAATTCACCAACCTGGAGCGCTGACTTGGCGGTTGCAGCACTTCCCTGGGATGCAGGAGGATGCAGGTTTGAAAACCACATGAAAAACTAAACAAAATTAATTCTTTCTCTCTCTCACTGTTCCTCTCCCTAAAAAAAAAAGAAAGAAAGAAAGAAAGAAAAATCAAATTCAGAAGGCAAATGACAAACTGAAAAACAAAATGTTTGCAGTTCATATCATAAAGAGTTAAATCGCCTCATAAAGAGATTCTATGCATTAGTAAGGAAAAGAACGTGCCAGTGCTGGAAAGGTGGCTCAGCGGTGGAATACTTACCAGCAAGCAGGAGGCCCTGAGTTCCATCCCCATCACTGCAATAGAAAAAAAAAAAAACACAAAAAACAAACAATAAAAATCAGACAGAAGAGTATGAATGGCCATTAAGTGTTCGAAAAAATAAATTTATACTTTGATGAAAATTAGAACTAGGTGAGATGTCATCTTCTACCTATCCGACTGGCAAGAATTCAAAAGCTTAAATAACAACAGAAAAGAGTAATAATAAAAGAAGAATGCAAAAGTTTAAGAAAACAATTTGTTGGCAGCAGTGAGGGGAAATGAGCCAAGGCTCACACATTGCTGGTGTGATCGTCAGTTCCCACGGAGGACAGTTTGGGAACATTCACCCAACTTCCAAACACGCATCTGGGCTGGAGCAGTGACTCAGCGGTCAAGTCGCTTGCCTGGCACGAGTAAGGATGCGGGTTTGAACCCCAGCGCCACATGGACAATGAAGTGTCAGAACAACAAAAGCCACGTGAAAACTAAATAAAACGGATTCTCTTTCTCTTACTGTCCCTCTCTCTTTAAAAACCAAACCCCCGGGCTGGAGTGGTAGCTCAGCAGTTTCAGCGCTTGCCTGGCAAGCAAGAGGACCCGGGTTCAAACCCCAGCATCATGTACACAACTAAGTGTTGGAGCAGCTAAAGCCATGTGAAAAACTAAATAAAGTTGTTTCTCTCTTTAAAAAAACAAAAAACCAAACCCCCTCCAAAAAAAACCAAAAAAGGTTAAAAACAAACAAACAAAAAAAAAACCCCAGAAAAGCAAATATGCGTGCCCTTTGACCTAGTGCTTCTACTTTGGGGAAATTAGCATACAGGTACAGTTGTACTTGGGTGGAACAACAACCTGCAAGGTTATTCATCATGCTTGGTTTGTTGGAGGAAAAGATCAGAAACATCAACAGGACACGGCAAAAATAAGTCACAGTTCAAACACAAATGGGGTAGTGGACAGCTATTAATAAATAAGGAAATGGGCTGGGGCTGGGGCTGGGGCTGGGACTCCGAGCGCTTGCCTCACATAGGCAAGCACTGGGTTTAATCCCCAGCACCACAAAAAAAGAAAAAAAGGAACGTAAGACAATAATCACTAAAGACACTGGCCCACTGTTTATAGGCTAATTAGGAAAGAGCTCTGATATTTATACGAAGTGGAAAAAGACGTAAAACAATGCTCGTGGGACTGAGGTCTAACTTGGTGCTAGAGCACGGGCATGGTAGGTACAAGGCCCTGGGTTCCATTTCCACCATCCTCAACCCAAACAAACAGTATATACAATGCTCTATAATCTTTGCAAAATGTGGGGGATATTGATGATATCTGTCTAAATGAACTCCAAGGTGGTTAAAGAAGAAAAATTTTTCTGTACTGGGGATTGAACCCAGGGGTGCTCTACCATTGAGTTACACCCTCAGCCCTTTTTATTTTTTATTTTTTTACAGAGAGAGAGGGACAGTGAGAGAGAGAGAGAGAGAGATTCAATTTTACTTAGTTTTCCATGTGGCTTTTGTTGCTCCA